>JAJKFI010034693.1:0-15928 GCA_029204185.1 Lerista edwardsae | reverse complement strand
ACAATCTCCTTTCCGTCTTAGCGCTTTCTCAATCTTCCGGCCGTATCAGCGCAGGCTGCTCCGTTTCCGATCTCCTTGTTCCGTGCGTTTGTCGTGTTGCGCAAGGGTCAGCCGTGTCGCGCAAGGGTTAGTTGATTGCAGCAGTCTCTTACTTCGTTCTGGCCCATGTTCCCCCAATCCCATAGTCCTTAGCAAAAACCACTCTCTCCACAACAGGCGTTCTTGCAACACTTAGAGCTTTGCCCTCCCTGTAGATCCACCTCTGCTGGTCCAGCACCCAACTCGCCAGTGCAGGCGTGCGTAACCACACGTTTGCAACAACACTGCACTGGCGCAAGAGCGCAGCGCAAGTGTAGGATTGTGCTCTGAAATGTATAATTATAATTTATAAAACTATACTCTTGGAATAAAAGCACATAACACTCCTTTCTGCACTTTTAACTTTGGTAAATAGCGAAATCGGTGAAAAAATAAAACTGTTTTCACCTACCTCTTTCGATATTCATACTGCCTCTGAATGTGGCGTCTCAGAGAGCCGCTGGAGCCAGAGAGCTCTTTGACACTGAGGGTGCAATCCTAACCGGGGGTGTCATTTCTGGGATGGTTCCCCCACCCAAAGCATTTTGATTTTCCCCTTTTGTTTCAGCTGCAATTTTTGCCAAAAGCTGCTCTAATCAGAACTCCTCAGTCCTTCCCCTCTGTCTGAATATGTTGGTTATTACATAGATGAGAGTCCTTTGGTCCTTAAGTATTCATTGCTTTGCTAAAGTGCCCATGATTTGCACATGATGTGGTAGGAAGGCTGGCTTGTTGTCACTCAACAGCTTTAATTGGGTTCGGACATCCAGGTTTTTTTTGTGTTTGGAAAGGCATCCGAATCACCTCATCAATTATCAAATGCAATGTATATCTTTTGTCCTCGTTCTTCACACCAGAGTTGATTAAAGCCTTTCTGTGTCCATGGCGTTGAGTGCCTTGCATATTAAAGGTTATAACTTGCCATATGATAACACAGTTCCCATGTTGATAACCCATCATTACTAGGCTGGTTCTAGGCGCCGTGATTGCTCTTAAACTAAGCTGGCTCTCTTTCAGCCTCTGTTGCACTCAATAAGGACGACTGATTTTCAGTTAAGGACCTGGCCTGCAAAGTAATCAAATTATTGAGTGGTTTGCAGAGGCGAGAAAAGCAGGAGTATTTTGAAAGTCCTCCTGAGATCACAAAGAGGCTTTTTGGATTGGAGAAGTCACTACCATTGCTTCCCCCCCCACACACATTCTTGGAGGAGGGGGGGCATGGAGGGTATCATACTGTGTAGGCTGAACAAAAGAACAGAGGCGGAACAAATACTATTTAAAATGAGTGTTTCATAACCTGTTTGCTTTGAGAGGTGGCATAGATCAGAGAGGGGCTATTGAACATGTTTTGTACTCAGAAAATCTCAGATGCAGTCCCAGGTATCAACAGGAAACAGGATACAGTATTAGGAAGTAACCCTAGGAAAGAGGACTGCTTGAGATCTTGGATGGCTGCTGCCAGTTGGAGTGATTCCCAAACTTTGGGTCAGGACCCACCAGTGGGTCGCGAGCCAATTTCAGATGGGTAACAAAGCACCTAGAGCAGCCATGTTGAAAACATGGGAAGATGGGGTGCTGGAAAGCGGGAGTGGGGGTGGGGGCTCTGTGATTGTTTTGCTTGTGCCAAGGTTGCATATAGGCTTTTTTTTCTTTCTAATTTACTTTGCTATTGGAAAATGGCTGAAAAATAACCCAACTTATTGCTGCATTCTCAGGAACGCTGCAGGCTCTGGCATCACCATGATGGCGCTTCCGTCCATGACATCACTTCTGGTGGGTTCTGGACAGATTGCCTGGTACTAAAACGTTTGGGAACCATTGCTGTACTGTAATAGATGCATCAGTGGATGGGCAGCACAATCCTACAGTGCATGCAGCGTTGGCAGAACGGGGTTGCACCAGCACTGCATGCTTAGCACCCTGTAGCACCCGCGCAGCGCCACCCTTGCATCGGCCGACGCCAGTTGGCGCAAAGGAGGTGCCATGATAGAGTGCCCCGGGATTGGCGGAAGGAGGGCAGAATGTAGGCGGGAGGAGGGCGGGTCATGGGCGGGCCTCGGATTCGGCCATAATCAGGCCAAATCCTAAGCCCGTTGTGAAGGCCGTGTGGCCCTGATTCAGGCCGCGCAGTCTCCTTGGATCAACACTGTTCTTTAGCGGGCGCAGATCCGAGGAGCACATGGGGGAGGCTGGAGCCTCCCCTACAGTCAGGGAACAAACATTTCCTTGCCGCAGGGAGGCTCCAGCCTCCCCAACCCAGTGTTGGATATGGCTCTGGCCAGCCGTCCTTGCCATTCCAGTGCTAGGTAGGATTGCGCCCTGAGTCAGGTTAAGGCAACTTCCACTGTTCATTTTCAGTTTCCCTTCTAAACTAATTTGTTTTCCAGGGCCCTTCTTCCAACACAGTGCCAGTCACCGGTTTGGCAAATGAGGGCATGCAAATCCTTGCACACCCACCTGGATGCGTCTCACTGCTGCATCATGCTACATTATGACTGCATTACGTACAGTAATTAACCAAAAACTCTTAACTTTCAGGAGTATTTCTTCCCTACCCCTTTCACATTAGCTCCACTCAGAGTGTGGATAACTAAAACCATGGAAACCGAATCTACGGATATGGGGGTTCTACCGCACAAGGCTTATTGTTTAAGTTTCTTCTCTGTATACGGCAATGAAGGGTCTTTTGCCCTTCCTTGAGGATTCCTGTTATCCTCCTAGTTCAGTCTAAATCCACAGTTGGACTAGCCAGTGATCGACTTTGGACTTTCAAAAATACTGGCCTGATCAAGGAATTGATTTGACACAAGCATATCAAACTATTTATCTTGAGATTCTGGCTGTTTTGCATGGATTTTTAAATCCCACCTGTACAATATTCTGATTTTGGCCCCTCCAAACTCAGCATTTCTGGCTACAGAACTGATTCTGGCAGTAGCAGTAGCAAATCACTGCCTAAGGGCACAATCTGAAGCAGCGCCAGACTGGCAAGGCCAATGGGCCAGCGCCATATCCAACGCTGCTTAGGAGAGGCTGGAGCCTGCCCTCGGCAAGGGAACGTGAGCTCCCTTACTGTAGGAGAGGCTCCAGCTTCCACTATGGGCTCCTCGGATCTGCACCTGCTAAACAGCAGGCGTAGATCCGAGGAGACCATGTGGCCCAAATTGGGGCCGCACAGCCTCCCGAAAGGGCTTAGGATGTGGCCATATGGCCGCCTCCCAAGCCCGCCCATGTCCCGCCCTCCCCCTGCCCACAATCTCCCTCCTGCCGCAAATCCTGCTGCCACCTCGGCACGGAGCCTCCCTCACGCCAACTGGCTTCAGCGTGGGTGCAACAGGGCTGGCGCTGCCTGCAGCGCCGGTCCTGTTGCTCAAGAGCTGATGCGGGGGTGCAGATCGGCGCCCCCTCATTGGCGCTCCGCCCCTTGCGTCGACGCTATGACATAGCATTGACGCAAAGGGTGCAATAGGATTGCGCTGCCCGTTTCAGCATTCTCAACCCAACATACAATTAGTTTTGAAAACTCAGCTTTAAAGTATGGAATATTCTAATGCTAGCATAAAATAACAAAAGAGTAGCAACCCCTCCATTAAAAAAAATAGCTTGCTGAATGCAATGCAATGAGAGCTACAGCTAATATTTGCAATAGGAGAGTTAGAACATAAGAACATAGGAAGCGCCCAGTGTTGTCATGCAGCCAGAACGCTGGGAACGCAACGCGCGTGCTGCCACTCCCCCATTCCTCCCGCCCAGCGTTCCGGCTGCATGACAACGCTGGAAGCGCCCCACTGGTTCAGGCCAAAGGCCCATCTAGTCCAGCTTCCTGCATCTCACAGCGGCCCATCAGATCCCTCAGGGAACACACAAGACTACTAGATAAGTGCATCTCGTTGCTACTCCCCTGCATCTGGCACTCTGAGGTAGCCGAACTCTAAAGTAAGGAGGTTGCACTAACCATCATGGCCTGTAGCCTGCAATGAACTTTTCCTCCAGAAATTTGTCCAGTCCCCTTTTAAAAGCATGTAGGCCAGGTACCATCACCTGTGGCAAGGAGTTCCACAGATTAATTACCCGCTGGGTAAAAAAGTATCTGTTCTCACTCTCCTACCACTCAATTTTAGTGGATGTCCCCTGGTTCTGGTATTGTGAGAGAGGGAAAAGAACCTCCCTCTTCAACTTTATCCATCCCGTGTATAATATTCTATGTCTCAATTAAGTCCCCTCTCAGGTGCCTTTTTTCTAGGCTGAAGAGCCTCAAACGCTGTATAGTAGGCTTTCCTCATATGGGAGGTGCCCCAGCCCCGTAATCATTTTGGTTGCTCTCTTCTGCACCTTCTCTAGTTCCCCTATATCTTAAGGTGTGGCGACCAGAACTGTACATAGTACTCCAGATGTAGCCTTACCATCGATTTGTACAATGGCATAATAATATTGGCCGTTAACCCCTTTTTTGATTATCCCAAGCATGGAATTGGCCTTCTTTACCACTGCTGCATATTGGGTTGACACTTTCATTGAGTTGTCTACTAGCACTCCAAGATCTCTCTCCTGATCTGTCACCGAAAGCTCAGAACCCATTAACTTATAGTTGAAGTTTTGATTTTTTGCCCCAATGTGCATCACTTTATACTTGTCTACATTGAAACGCATCTGCCATTTGGCTGCCCATTCCCCCAGTCTGGCGAGATCCCTCTGGAGCTCTTCACCACCCCTTCTGGTTTTCACCATGTGGAAAAGTTTTGTGTCATCTGCAAACTTGGCCACCTCACTGCTTATGCCCATCTCCAGGTCATTTATTAACAAGTTGAAAAGCATGGGTCCTAAGATGGATCCTTGGGGCACTCTGCTTTTCACCTCTCACCATTGTGAAAATTGTCCATTGACACCCACTCTTTGCTTCCTGTTCCCCAATCAGTTTTTAATCCATAAGAAAACCTGCCCTCTTATTCACTGACTGTGAAGTTTAACCAGTAGCCTTTGGTGAGAGACCGTGTCAAACGCTTTCTGAAAATCCAGATATATAATATCCACGGGTTTGCCAGCATCCACATGCCAGTTAACCTTTTCAAAGAATTCTAAAAGGTTTGTGAGGCAAGACTTACCCTTACAGAAGACTTTCCTTCAGCAGCGCTTGTTCTTCTATGTGCTTTAAGATATTATCTTTGATGAGGCTTTCTACCATCTTACCCAGAACAGACATTAGGTTGACCGGCTTGTAGTTTCCCGGATCCCTTCTCCTTCCTTTTTTAAAGATTGGCATAATATCCGCTATCCTCCAATTCTCTGGCACCGTGGCAGTTTTAAGGGACAAGTTGCATACTATAGTTAAGAGATTGGCAATTTTGTTTTTCAGTTCCTTAATAACTCTTGGGTGGATGCCATCTGGGCCCGGTGACTTATTGACCTTTATTTTGTCAATTAGGTCTAAACCTCTTCTCTTTTAACTTCTATCTGACTTAATTCCTTAGTCAGGAGGGGCCATTCAGGCAGCAGCACCTGTCCGATGTCTTCTGCCACGAAGACGGATGCAAAGAACTCATTTAATTTCTCTGCAATCTCCGAGTCCCCTTTTATTTCCCCTTTTCCTCCCTCCCCATCCAGCGGGCCAACTGCCTCTCTGACAGGTTTCCTACTGCTAACGTATTTGAAGAAGTTCCTTTTTATGTTGACCATGCGTTCCTCAAAGTCTTTCTTGGCCTCCCAGATCACCTTCTTACATTTCTTTTGCCAGTGTTTGTGTTCTTTTTTATTCTCCACACTGGGGCAAGACTTCCATTTATGGAAGGAAGCTTCCTTGCCTTTACAGTTTCCTTCCTTGCCTTTTACAGTTTCTCTAGCTTTACTCGTTAGCCATGGAGGCATCCTCCTAGACCGATTCAAGCCTTTCTTTCTATGTGGTATACATTCCCACTGGGCCTCTACTATGGTTGTTTTAAACAGCCTGCATGCAGACTGTTTTTACCTTCCCTTTCAATTTCTTTTTAACTAGCCTCCTCAACTGAGGGAAATCTGCCTTTCAGAAGTCAAGGGCATTGGTGACAGATTTGCTCAGTACACTTCGCCCAACATGCATGGCAAAATAGATTGCAGCATGGTCACTATTCCCCAATGGCTCAGTAAAATTTACATCCCTAACCAGGTCCTGTGTACTACACAATATTAAATCCAGAGTCACCGGTCCTTAGGTGGGCTCCAAGCCTAGCTGCTCTAAGGCACAGTGATGTAGCACATCAAGGAATCCGGTCTCTCTTTCTTGACCAGAACATGAGTTAACCCAGTCGATATGAGGGTAATTGAAGTCCCCCATGATTACAACCCTGTCATTCTTTGACGCCTCCCTGATTTGTTTCCTCATTTCAAGGTCCCCTTCGAGTTTTTGATCCGGAGGACGATAGCATGCCCCTGCTATTACATCATCCTTTGGGCCCAGTAGTTTAACTCACAGTGACTATGTTGGAGTTGGACCCGCCTTAAATTTCTACCCTACTGGATTCTACCCCTTCTTTGACATAGATGGCCACCCCACCTCCAACATGCCCCTCCCTGTCCTTCCTATAGAGTTTATAGCCTGGGATTGCAGTATTCCACTGGTTCTCTGCATTCCACCAGGTTTCCGTTATGCCTACTATATCAATGTTATCCCTAATCACCAAACATTCCAGTTCCCCCATCTTTGCTCGGAGGCTTCAGGCATTTGCATAGAAGCACTTGTATATGGGGTCCCACAAGAAAGGTCTGTTCTGCAATCCCTTCTACCGGTTGTCCCATCTCTTTATGTTTACACTACTAATTCCCACCCTGCTATTACTCTGTGGTTTTCCAGCTTCTCCTTCTTCATCCTGTAAGGATGAAGAGTTCCGAACCGGATGCCACTCGGCTCCTATCGGACTTCCCCCAGGGGTCAGTTTAAAAGCTGCTCTGCCGTCTTTTTAATGTTATGCACCAGCAGCCTGGTTCCACTTTGGTTCAAGTGAAGCCCGTCCCTCTTGTACAGGCCTGGCTTGTCCCAAAATGTTCCCCAGTGCCTAACAAATCTAAACCCTTCCACCATCTCATCCACGCATTGAGACCTCTGAGCTCCACCTGCCTAACTGGCCCTACACATGGAACAGGTGGCACTTCTGAGAACGCTACCTTGGGGGTCCTGGCTTTCAGCTTCCTGTCTAGCAGCCTAAATTTGGCCTCCAAGACCTCCCGGCTACATTTGCCCACATCATTGGTGCCAACATGCACCACGACAGCCACCTCCTCCCCAGCACTCCTAACCAGCCTATCTAGACAAGAAGTGATGTCCGCAACCTTCACACCAGGCAGGCAAGTTACCATGCGGTCCTCACACCCATCACAGACCTCCCCTCTCTATAGAATCCTGCACTACAAGCAACCCTCGACAGCCCTCCCTCTGAGGACCATCCATAGTGCTGACTGGATGTGAGTTTGTCACTGGAAGAAGGGGTCGCCACTGGGGGACAGCTACCCTCCATATCAGGTTGATGTCTTCCAGCCCTGAGACTCTTTTCCTCAGCAGCTGAGGAGCTGCCCATCTGAGGGTGGCATGAAGCCTGCAAATCCCTGGAAGTTTCACCGTGGACCCTTGCTGCCTGCCTCTGCTTCTCCAGGTCCACAACTAAGGCCTCTAGGGAGCAGACACGTTCCCTGAGTCCCTGGAGCTCCTTGCACCAAGGACACACCCATGACTTATGCCCCAGAGGCATATATTCATACATGTGGCACTCTGTGCAAAACACTGGGTAACCCCCACCCAACTGCTGGCTCCCTGACTGCATGCTTATGTTTGTTTTTCAGTTCTACAATGGTCTGGGGTCCTGGCTTCCTCTGCTGCTTAACTCGCCCAGATGCATAACTCGCGTGTCTCAGCTCACCCTTTGTCTCAGCTCACCCTTCATCGCAACAAGACCACTCGCGCTCGGGGAAAGGCCACTCTCTAGAAGGTTCCAGTTACAATACCCTCACCTGGGTCCTTCCACTGTCCTTCTGGCTGGCTGAAAAGGCCTCCTCTTCCCAGGTGTGGAACTCCTAAGGAACTTAGGAACTCCTAAGGGGGTTAAGTCTCTTATGGCTCAGAACTAACCATTATTAGCATAACAGTATTTAAGTAGCTCCATGCTAACTCTGCTTATTCCCAGCTTATTCCTCTGCTTATTCCCCATTTTTCTTTCAGATGGACATGGACTGCAAGAATTAAAGTAACAAAAAGTAGCAACCCCTCCATTAAAAAAATTAGCTTGCTGAATGCAGTTCAATGAGAGGTACAGCTAATATTTGCAATAGGAGAGTTAAGTCCCTTAGGGCGCAATCCTAACCAACGGTGGGAAGGGCAATGCCGCTCTGAGGTAAGAGAACAAACATTCCTTTACCTTGAGGAGGATGCAGCACATGCCTCATTGGAGAGTTAGTTTACATATTACATTGGATGGCCAATATGAGATAATAGACCCACCCAATTCAGCTTGGCTCCCACTGTAAGATCATTGATCATACAGTCACTCATGCAAACTAATCCATGTGTTCAGCATTATCAATTGGTGATAAGCACACTCCTCACACAGATAACAGAAATCAGTGGGGGTTGCTTGCATGTGTTGGTTTTGATGGGCAAATTAGGTTGTTGGGCTCCCCTGGCATCCCCCTTCTTCCCCTTGATGGGGTGTTTTGGGTGTTACCATTGCCACCAGTATTTGAGCATTCAGCAAGTGACTTGGCCAGGTGGGCACACTGATGGGCATGGGCCAGTGTTCCATCTGGTCAACTTGTATTAAATAAGGGGAAAGGTTATAGCTTAATGATAGAATGCATGATTTGCATGCAGAACATCTCAGGTTTAACTCCTGGCAGTTCCAGGTACAGCTGAGAAAGACCTGTCTCTGAAACTCTGGACAGCCACTGTAAGTTTGTGCAGACAATACAGTACTAGATGGAGCAGTGACCTTTCTCGGTCCACAATAGTGTCATGTGTTCAGTTAGAATGGTGGAATATGTTGATACACATAGCAGCAGCTACTTGATTTAGTCTCTCCAAGTTCTCCATTGGTTTTATGGAGTGTGGTTATCATGTTGATCCAGAAAGATTAGAGATAAACTACATGATTTAGATGGTCTAGGACAGTGGTTCTCAAACTGTGACCTGTGGCTTTCCAGGGAGCCGAGGAAATCAGGAAGGGGAGCCATAAGAACATAAGAACATAAGAACATAAGAAGAGCCCTGCTGGATCAGGCCAAAGGCCCATCTAGTCCAGCTTCCTGTATCTCACAGCGGCCCACCAGGTGCCCCAGGGAGGCATGAGACAACAAGATGCTTAGATCCTGTTGCCACTCCCTTGCACCCGATACCAGTAGCCCACCACCTTTGTAAGGAGGTTGCACAATCCATCAAAGCCCACGATGGACCTTTCCTCCAGAAATCTGTCCAATCCCCTCTTAAAGGCATCAAGACCAGATGCCATCACCACCTCCTGTGGCAAAGAGTTCCACAGATTAACTACCCGCTGGGTAAAAAAGTACTTCCTTTTATCTGTTTTAACTCTCCCAACCCTCAGTTTTAGCGGATGCCCCCTGGTTCTGGTGTTTTGAGAGAGGGAAAAGAACATCCCTCTATCAACTCTATCCCTTCCATGCATAATCTTGTATGTTTCAATCATGTCCCCCCTCAGGCGCCTTTTTTCTAGACTGAAGAGCCCCAAACGCTGCAGTCTTTCTTCATAAGGGAGGTGCCCCAGCCCCGTAATCATTTTTGTCGCTCTCTTCTGCACTTTTTCCAGCTCCACTATGTCCTTTTTGAGATCCGGCGACCAGAACTGAACACAATATTCCAGGTGCGGCCTTACCATCGATTTGTACAATGGCATGATAATATTGGCTGTTTTATTCTCAACCCCTTTTTTAATTACCCCAAGCATGGAATTGGCTTTCTTAATTGCTGCCGCACACTGGGTCGATACCTTCATTGAATTGTCCACCAGCACCCCAAGATCTCTCTTCTGAGCTGTCACAGACAGCTCAGAACCCATTAGCCTATAGGTGAAGTTTTGGTTTTTTGCCCCAATGTGCATCACTTTACATTTGTCTATGTTGAAACGCATCTGCCATTTGGCTGCCCATTCCCCCCAACTTGGAGAGATCCTTCTGGAGCTCTTCACAATCCTTTCTGGTTTTCACCACCCGGAAAAGTTTTGTGTCATCTGCAAACTTGGCCACCTCGCTGCTTATCCCTGTCTCCAGGTCATTTATGAATAAGTTGAAAAGCACGGGCCCCAAGACAGATCCCTGGGGCACTCCGCTTTTCACCTCTCTCCATTGTGAAAATTGCCCATTGACCCCCACTCTCTGTTTCCTGGCCCTCAACCAATTCTGGATCCATAAGAGGACCTGCCCTCTTATTCCCTGACTGTGAAGTTTCTTCAGCAGCCTTTGGTGGGGGACTGTGTCAAACGCCTTCTGAAAATCCAGGTATATGATATCCACAGGTTCACCCACATCCACGTGCCTGTTCACCTTTTCAAAGAATTCCAAAAGGTTTGTGAGGCAAGACTTACCCTTACAGAAGCCATGCTGACTTTCCTTTAGCAGTACTTGCTCCTCTACGTGTTTTAGAATTTTATCTTTGATGAGGCTTTCCACCATCTTACCCGGAACGGACGTTAGGCTGACTGGCCTGTAGTTTCCAGGTTACCCCCTTCTCCCTTTTTTAAAGATTGGCGTGACATTGGCTATCCTCCAATCCTCTGGCACCGTGGCCGTTTGAAGGGACAAGTTGCATACTCTAGTTAAGAGGTCAGCAACTTCGTTCTTTAGTTCCTTAATAACTCTTGGGTGTATACCATCTGGGCCTGGTGACTTATTTATATGTAGTTTATCAATTTGATCTAAAATATCTTCCTTATTAACCATTATCTGCTTTAATTCCTTAGTTAGGAAAGGCTGTTCGGGCTGTGGTATCTGGCCAAGTTCTTCTGCTGTGAAGACGGACGCAAAGAATTCATTTAATTTCTCTGCAATAGCCAAGTCCCCTTTTATCTCATCTTTCCCTCCCTCACCGTCCAGCGGGCCAACTGCCTCTCTGGCAGGTTTCCTGCTTCTAACATATTTGAAGAAGCTTTTATTATTTCCCTTTATGTTGCTAGCCATGCATTCCTCAAATGCTTTCTTGGCCTCCCGTATCACCTTCTTACTTGTCTTTTGCAAGTGTTTATGTTCTTTTTTATTCTCCTCACTGGGGCAAGACTTCCATTTATGGAAAGACGCTTCCTTGCTCTTTACAGCTTCTCTAACTTTGTCAGCCATGCAGGCACCCTCCTGGACCTTGTCGAACCCTTCTTTCTTTGCGGTATACACTTCCGCTGGGCCTCTACTACTGTTATTTTAAACAGCCTCCATGCAGCCTGAAGGGATTGGACTTTTTTTTTACCTTCCCTTTCAATTTCTTCCTAACTAGCCTCCTCATCTGAGGGAAATCTGCCCTTCGAAAGTCAAGGGTTCTTGTGTCAGATTTGCTCTGCACTCTTTCCTGGACATGCATGGCAAAACCAATCGCAGCATGGTCACTGTTCCCCAATGGCTCAGTAACACTTACATCCCTAACTAGGTCCCGAGTACCACACAATATTAAATCCAGAGTCGCCTGTCCTCTGGTCGGCTCCATGACTAGCTGCTCTAAGGCACAGTCATTCAACACATCAAGGAATCCGGTCTCTCTTTCTTGACCAGAGCAGCAGTTGACCCAGTCAATATGAGGGTAATTGAAGTCCCCCATGATTACAATCCTGTCTCTCTTGGTCACTGCCCTGATTTGTTTCCTCATTTCAAGGTCACCTTCAAGTTTTTGATCGGGAGGACGGTAGCACACCCCCACTATTACATTGCTCTTATGGCCTGGTAGTTTAACCCACAGTGACTCCATGGTGGAGTCAGGCCCACCCTCAGTTTCTACTCTGCTGGATTCTATCCCTTCTTTGATATAGATGGCCACCCCTCCGCCAACACGCCCTTCCCTGTCCCTCCTATAGAATTTTTGCAAAAAACCGCTGAATTTTTGCAAAAAACGCACCATCCTATACAATGTATAGGATAGTAACTGTGCCATTGGAGCTGCGGCCAATGGCCCTGTAGGTCAAGAGATCCACCAGTCGAAAAATTTGGCAACTACTGGTCTCGGAGTATGAACACTTTTGGATTTCACAAAACTCCTCATCAGGCAGAGAAATGTTCTGGGCAGCTCAGTTTGCCAAGCTTTAAACCAATCCATAAAGCATATTGATCCACTTAGTTGAGATCATCACTGGGCCTGGACTTGTGTGCTACTTGGGAGTCAGAGCTCATTCAGTCATCTCTCGCAAGGAGGCATCCAGCTGATTCTGAGCTTGCTGATGTTCTGGAATGAAAACTAATGAGATGTCAGTAGCTGGTTTTCCTGGCGGTTCTGCCCATTTGTCTCTAACTAGACACTTAGACTTTAATGGAAGAAGAATTTTTTTTAGAAGCTTTTAAAAATTACTGCTCCTGGTGACCCCTTTTGTTTCATTCTGCCCCGTCTCCCCCCGTACTAAGCACTCCGGAATCCTCCCTTGCCTTGTCAGTTTAATCAGACCCGCCGAGAATTAAAGCCAACTGAGGCATGAATGCTGAAAGGGAGGTGCTGCCAATTTGGCTATTTTGACTGACCCCCTTCAGGGAGCGATCTTCTGAAGGCTGAGCATTTGGAAGAAGGATGGCACTTAACGCATCGCTGTTCGGAGGACACTTCTCAGTGCTCTTCATCGAGCCGGGGGCCGCTTTGAAAGAGGGAGGGGAGGTCAGAGAAGAGGCGAGGAATGGCTGCACTCAGCACAAGGGGAGGTGGGCTGTGTGCTGGGAATGGCTGATGGGATGAGAGGAAGCCTGTAGAACTGCCAAGCGCTTGTTCTGCAAATGTGTGATTTTGAGGCCAGACCCTCCAGCTGTGGTGTGAGTCACAGTGCGCCACAGCAGCGAGGTGAACTGAATCAAAGAATCAGAGAGATAAAAGGGAGCAGAAGTGAAGCTAGTCCAGTCCCCAACTGTAAGTCGCTGCCACCCACAGTTTTCCCAGAGCCCAATCTGTCGAATCCAGACCTAGGACTGCCGGCTTTTCATGCAGGGACTGTAGCTGCGTATTTCACTGCAGCTCGGTGTGCAGATGCGAAGATGCGAATGTGGTTATCTCCGTGATGCAGAAAGCTTCACTGGCTGACTTCTGCTGTTCACAATGTGATTGAAGATGCAAGAGAAGACCAGGCGAGTTTTCTTCTGGTCAGTTGGCAACCCCATCTATACCACTGCAGTTCATAAGCGAAAGCAGGTGGTCCTGGAGTGGTGCTTGAAATTCAAGTTACTGCAGTTGATTCAGCCGAGTAAGCTAAACACACCAAGGGAAAGTTTCTCACCCCCACCCCAAATCTAGCCAATCTGAACCAGGAAAGAGTCTTCCCAACCCCAAGTAAAATATTGATCTTGGTCACTCCCTGTCTGTAAACAAAATACATGGACTGACTTTTCCAAAAGGATATTCTGGAATCAAATTCTACCTTCCCCAGTGTTTTGTCTTTTGGTATGATCATCCCGGGTGCCCCAGAGACCATTCGCTAATGCACTGGCATAGCAAATGAAAGTGTAGCCCCATGCAGAGGGCAAATGATGCCCCGGAAGTGATGTCACAAAAGGAAGTGACATCACAGTTATATTTTCATTTTCTTGGTTTGCTTGTTTTTTGGTCATAGTATTTCATAGAATACAGATATTTCAGCGCAGTTTCTTTCATTGCATTCAGCATGAAATTACCTTTACAATGATATGTAGCATGATGGTATTATTCATACTTACCAAGGTTTTCACAGTTTTGGCCACTAGTCAAGCTCAGCTTCTTGCCCCCCTAATATAAAGCTTGTTGTCTGGTGCAGTTGCATCTCCCTACACTTCTTTAGCTACACTCCTGGTCTAATGGGGTCATAGATCAGTGATCGAGTGAGTACAAAAGGCATTAGGTTCAATCCCCAACGCCTCCAGGTTGGGCTTGGAGAGAGTCCTGCCTGAAGCCCTGGAGAACTGATGTGCAGTCAGTGTAGGCAATTTTGTGCTAGATGGACTGATGGTCTGTGTCAGATCCCCTTCCTTCCCCCAAGGGGGCAGCTCTACATCCAGGGCCGTGGACAGAACAGCAGAGGTAACAGTATGGAAACTCAAGGTTTTTTATGATGACAAAAGTCAAAAGGAGTATGGTGTCCACCTACCTTCCCGCAGGGTTACTTCATCCTTATCCCATGTGGCAGAGTGCTACTGCATTGCAGGGACATGTAGTCAGAGTAAGCAGAGCCTCACCTGTCACACTCCAATGAAAGTAGTCTTCCCTGTGATTGAGCCACTACTCAATCAAAAACTGGGTGGAGCACCTGCACAATCACAGGGGAGGATGAGCTCTCTCTGGAGCAAGCTCTAGTCTCTCCTTGTATAGTAACAGGCACATTCCTGTTACAATACAGGGAGAGACTGGAGCAGCAGCAATGGGAACTCATCCTCCACTATAATTGCACAGGTGCTGCAGCTTCTGGGTAGCCCCCAGAATGCCTTGCAGCACCACAGCAAGAGCCTCCCCAGCCATTCACTGCAAATCAGTGCGGCATTCAGAGCTCAGATGGAGGCCTTCCTCCTAAGGCTTAATCCAGGGCATGGCCTTTGGGCTTACTGAAGGCCCCCTGCCACCTGCTGGCACACTGTATCCCTGGGTCAGCACAGGCTGGGCTGCCAATCCTTTTAAGGGTGCTCCTTCTCTCTCCAGGTGCTGGGTGGGGTTCCCAGTTGGCTGCCTCCCCTTTCTTTTGTATCCAATAGCAGCACAAGCAGTCCTTGGGTGCTCTGATGGATCCAGTCTTCTCTGCCTCCTCCATTTGCTGCCCCAAGTTTCCCCCTTCCCTTCCATGCCTTCCCAGCCTTCTTCCCTCTACTTGGCTCCTTTCACTCCAGCTCCTTCTGCCTGGAATGTTCCAGTCCTCCTCCAACTCCTGCCCTTTCTCCTCCTTTCTTCTCTTGATCTTTCCAGCCCCCCTCTAGCCTCCGTTGCTCTTTCCCCTTTCTTCCTGGGCCTCTCTCTGCTTTATTCCCCATCAGATGGCTCAGCTAACAGCTGAGAATGGGCAACTGATGATGTAATAATAAACTGATGATGTAATAATTAGGCTGTGCTCCAGCCAATCAGCTGCCCTTCCTTCTTGGTCAGGCAGGTCTCCATAGTAGCCAACCAGATGCTACAATCTGACTTCTATATGAGGCAGCTTCACATGATGACTATGCCAGGGAAAAGTTCTCAAGATTTCATTTCCTGAGGTACATCATTCCAAATTGATATCTATAGGAACAGAGAGCAGACCCTCTCTCCAGGGAACCCAGGGAACTAGACTTATCTGAAAGCAAATAGATGTCTCTAATGAAGGATTCACAACCCCCTCACCAAAGTGCAATTCCCAGCATCCTTTGGGAGAAGTCAGGACAGTTAATCTGATATTTCTAAAGTGTAGATATCCCTTGAATGTGAAATGGTATTAAGAGAATTGCGTCATCCACTCTGCTCAGCCTCTGCCCAAATCTTGTGTAGATATTTAATATGAATTTTCTCTACACCTGATTGGTAGGCAGTGGTGTAATGAAGGGAGGGCAGGGGATACAGTACCCTGAGTACCACTGGCGTAGCTAATGACAGTGTAGCCCAGTGCAGAGGGCAAAATGATACCCCAGAAGTGACATCACAACATGAAGTGATGTCACAGTTGTATTTTCATTCTCTCTCTCTCTCTCTCTCTCTCTCTCTCTCTCTCTCTCTCTCTCT
>JAJKFI010034692.1:0-15930 GCA_029204185.1 Lerista edwardsae | reverse complement strand
ACAATCTCCTTTCCGTCTTAGCGCTTTCTCAATCTTCCGGCCGTATCAGCGCAGGCTGCTCCGTTTCCGATCTCCTTGTTCCGTGCGTTTGTCGTGTTGCGCAAGGGTCAGCCGTGTCGCGCAAGGGTTAGTTGATTGCAGCAGTCTCTTACTTCGTTCTGGCCCATGTTCCCCCAATCCCATAGTCCTTAGCAAAAACCACTCTCTCCACAACAGGCGTTCTTGCAACACTTAGAGCTTTGCCCTCCCTGTAGATCCACCTCTGCTGGTCCAGCACCCAACTCGCCAGTGCAGGCGTGCGTAACCACACGTTTGCAACAACACTGCACTGGCGCAAGAGCGCAGCGCAAGTGTAGGATTGTGCTCTGAAATGTATAATTATAATTTATAAAACTATACTCTTGGAATAAAAGCACATAACACTCCTTTCTGCACTTTTAACTTTGGTAAATAGCGAAATCGGTGAAAAAATAAAACTGTTTTCACCTACCTCTTTCGATATTCATACTGCCTCTGAATGTGGCGTCTCAGAGAGCCGCTGGAGCCAGAGAGCTCTTTGACACTGAGGGTGCAATCCTAACCGGGGGTGTCATTTCTGGGATGGTTCCCCCACCCAAAGCATTTTGATTTTCCCCTTTTGTTTCAGCTGCAATTTTTGCCAAAAGCTGCTCTAATCAGAACTCCTCAGTCCTTCCCCTCTGTCTGAATATGTTGGTTATTACATAGATGAGAGTCCTTTGGTCCTTAAGTATTCATTGCTTTGCTAAAGTGCCCATGATTTGCACATGATGTGGTAGGAAGGCTGGCTTGTTGTCACTCAACAGCTTTAATTGGGTTCGGACATCCAGGTTTTTTTTGTGTTTGGAAAGGCATCCGAATCACCTCATCAATTATCAAATGCAATGTATATCTTTTGTCCTCGTTCTTCACACCAGAGTTGATTAAAGCCTTTCTGTGTCCATGGCGTTGAGTGCCTTGCATATTAAAGGTTATAACTTGCCATATGATAACACAGTTCCCATGTTGATAACCCATCATTACTAGGCTGGTTCTAGGCGCCGTGATTGCTCTTAAACTAAGCTGGCTCTCTTTCAGCCTCTGTTGCACTCAATAAGGACGACTGATTTTCAGTTAAGGACCTGGCCTGCAAAGTAATCAAATTATTGAGTGGTTTGCAGAGGCGAGAAAAGCAGGAGTATTTTGAAAGTCCTCCTGAGATCACAAAGAGGCTTTTTGGATTGGAGAAGTCACTACCATTGCTTCCCCCCCCCACACACATTCTTGGAGGAGGGGGGGCATGGAGGGTATCATACTGTGTAGGCTGAACAAAAGAACAGAGGCGGAACAAATACTATTTAAAATGAGTGTTTCATAACCTGTTTGCTTTGAGAGGTGGCATAGATCAGAGAGGGGCTATTGAACATGTTTTGTACTCAGAAAATCTCAGATGCAGTCCCAGGTATCAACAGGAAACAGGATACAGTATTAGGAAGTAACCCTAGGAAAGAGGACTGCTTGAGATCTTGGATGGCTGCTGCCAGTTGGAGTGATTCCCAAACTTTGGGTCAGGACCCACCAGTGGGTCGCGAGCCAATTTCAGATGGGTAACAAAGCACCTAGAGCAGCCATGTTGAAAACATGGGAAGATGGGGTGCTGGAAAGCGGGAGTGGGGGTGGGGGCTCTGTGATTGTTTTGCTTGTGCCAAGGTTGCATATAGGCTTTTTTTTCTTTCTAATTTACTTTGCTATTGGAAAATGGCTGAAAAATAACCCAACTTATTGCTGCATTCTCAGGAACGCTGCAGGCTCTGGCATCACCATGATGGCGCTTCCGTCCATGACATCACTTCTGGTGGGTTCTGGACAGATTGCCTGGTACTAAAACGTTTGGGAACCATTGCTGTACTGTAATAGATGCATCAGTGGATGGGCAGCACAATCCTACAGTGCATGCAGCGTTGGCAGAACGGGGTTGCACCAGCACTGCATGCTTAGCACCCTGTAGCACCCGCGCAGCGCCACCCTTGCATCGGCCGACGCCAGTTGGCGCAAAGGAGGTGCCATGATAGAGTGCCCCGGGATTGGCGGAAGGAGGGCAGAATGTAGGCGGGAGGAGGGCGGGTCATGGGCGGGCCTCGGATTCGGCCATAATCAGGCCAAATCCTAAGCCCGTTGTGAAGGCCGTGTGGCCCTGATTCAGGCCGCGCAGTCTCCTTGGATCAACACTGTTCTTTAGCGGGCGCAGATCCGAGGAGCACATGGGGGAGGCTGGAGCCTCCCCTACAGTCAGGGAACAAACATTTCCTTGCCGCAGGGAGGCTCCAGCCTCCCCAACCCAGTGTTGGATATGGCTCTGGCCAGCCGTCCTTGCCATTCCAGTGCTAGGTAGGATTGCGCCCTGAGTCAGGTTAAGGCAACTTCCACTGTTCATTTTCAGTTTCCCTTCTAAACTAATTTGTTTTCCAGGGCCCTTCTTCCAACACAGTGCCAGTCACCGGTTTGGCAAATGAGGGCATGCAAATCCTTGCACACCCACCTGGATGCGTCTCACTGCTGCATCATGCTACATTATGACTGCATTACGTACAGTAATTAACCAAAAACTCTTAACTTTCAGGAGTATTTCTTCCCTACCCCTTTCACATTAGCTCCACTCAGAGTGTGGATAACTAAAACCATGGAAACCGAATCTACGGATATGGGGGTTCTACCGCACAAGGCTTATTGTTTAAGTTTCTTCTCTGTATACGGCAATGAAGGGTCTTTTGCCCTTCCTTGAGGATTCCTGTTATCCTCCTAGTTCAGTCTAAATCCACAGTTGGACTAGCCAGTGATCGACTTTGGACTTTCAAAAATACTGGCCTGATCAAGGAATTGATTTGACACAAGCATATCAAACTATTTATCTTGAGATTCTGGCTGTTTTGCATGGATTTTTAAATCCCACCTGTACAATATTCTGATTTTGGCCCCTCCAAACTCAGCATTTCTGGCTACAGAACTGATTCTGGCAGTAGCAGTAGCAAATCACTGCCTAAGGGCACAATCTGAAGCAGCGCCAGACTGGCAAGGCCAATGGGCCAGCGCCATATCCAACGCTGCTTAGGAGAGGCTGGAGCCTGCCCTCGGCAAGGGAACGTGAGCTCCCTTACTGTAGGAGAGGCTCCAGCTTCCACTATGGGCTCCTCGGATCTGCACCTGCTAAACAGCAGGCGTAGATCCGAGGAGACCATGTGGCCCAAATTGGGGCCGCACAGCCTCCCGAAAGGGCTTAGGATGTGGCCATATGGCCGCCTCCCAAGCCCGCCCAAGTCCCGCCCTCCCCCAGCCCACAATCTCCCTCCTGCCGCAAATCCTGCTGCCACCTCGGCACGGAGCCTCCCTCACGCCAACTGGCTTCAGCGTGGGTGCAACAGGGCTGGCGCTGCCTGCAGCGCCGGTCCTGTTGCTCAAGAGCTGATGCGGGGGTGCAGATCGGCGCCCCCTCATTGGCGCTCCGCCCCTTGCGTCGACGCTATGACATAGCATTGACGCAAAGGGTGCAATAGGATTGCGCTGCCCGTTTCAGCATTCTCAACCCAACATACAATTAGTTTTGAAAACTCAGCTTTAAAGTATGGAATATTCTAATGCTAGCATAAAATAACAAAAGAGTAGCAACCCCTCCATTAAAAAAAATAGCTTGCTGAATGCAATGCAATGAGAGCTACAGCTAATATTTGCAATAGGAGAGTTAGAACATAAGAACATAGGAAGCGCCCAGTGTTGTCATGCAGCCAGAACGCTGGGAACGCAACGCGCGTGCTGCCACTCCCCCATTCCTCCCGCCCAGCGTTCCGGCTGCATGACAACGCTGGAAGCGCCCCACTGGTTCAGGCCAAAGGCCCATCTAGTCCAGCTTCCTGCATCTCACAGCGGCCCATCAGATCCCTCAGGGAACACACAAGACTACTAGATAAGTGCATCTCGTTGCTACTCCCCTGCATCTGGCACTCTGAGGTAGCCGAACTCTAAAGTAAGGAGGTTGCACTAACCATCATGGCCTGTAGCCTGCAATGAACTTTTCCTCCAGAAATTTGTCCAGTCCCCTTTTAAAAGCATGTAGGCCAGGTACCATCACCTGTGGCAAGGAGTTCCACAGATTAATTACCCGCTGGGTAAAAAAGTATCTGTTCTCACTCTCCTACCACTCAATTTTAGTGGATGTCCCCTGGTTCTGGTATTGTGAGAGAGGGAAAAGAACCTCCCTCTTCAACTTTATCCATCCCGTGTATAATATTCTATGTCTCAATTAAGTCCCCTCTCAGGTGCCTTTTTTCTAGGCTGAAGAGCCTCAAACGCTGTATAGTAGGCTTTCCTCATATGGGAGGTGCCCCAGCCCCGTAATCATTTTGGTTGCTCTCTTCTGCACCTTCTCTAGTTCCCCTATATCTTAAGGTGTGGCGACCAGAACTGTACATAGTACTCCAGATGTAGCCTTACCATCGATTTGTACAATGGCATAATAATATTGGCCGTTAACCCCTTTTTTGATTATCCCAAGCATGGAATTGGCCTTCTTTACCACTGCTGCATATTGGGTTGACACTTTCATTGAGTTGTCTACTAGCACTCCAAGATCTCTCTCCTGATCTGTCACCGAAAGCTCAGAACCCATTAACTTATAGTTGAAGTTTTGATTTTTTGCCCCAATGTGCATCACTTTATACTTGTCTACATTGAAACGCATCTGCCATTTGGCTGCCCATTCCCCCAGTCTGGCGAGATCCCTCTGGAGCTCTTCACCACCCCTTCTGGTTTTCACCATGTGGAAAAGTTTTGTGTCATCTGCAAACTTGGCCACCTCACTGCTTATGCCCATCTCCAGGTCATTTATTAACAAGTTGAAAAGCATGGGTCCTAAGATGGATCCTTGGGGCACTCTGCTTTTCACCTCTCACCATTGTGAAAATTGTCCATTGACACCCACTCTTTGCTTCCTGTTCCCCAATCAGTTTTTAATCCATAAGAAAACCTGCCCTCTTATTCACTGACTGTGAAGTTTAACCAGTAGCCTTTGGTGAGAGACCGTGTCAAACGCTTTCTGAAAATCCAGATATATAATATCCACGGGTTTGCCAGCATCCACATGCCAGTTAACCTTTTCAAAGAATTCTAAAAGGTTTGTGAGGCAAGACTTACCCTTACAGAAGACTTTCCTTCAGCAGCGCTTGTTCTTCTATGTGCTTTAAGATATTATCTTTGATGAGGCTTTCTACCATCTTACCCAGAACAGACATTAGGTTGACCGGCTTGTAGTTTCCCGGATCCCTTCTCCTTCCTTTTTTAAAGATTGGCATAATATCCGCTATCCTCCAATTCTCTGGCACCGTGGCAGTTTTAAGGGACAAGTTGCATACTATAGTTAAGAGATTGGCAATTTTGTTTTTCAGTTCCTTAATAACTCTTGGGTGGATGCCATCTGGGCCCGGTGACTTATTGACCTTTATTTTGTCAATTAGGTCTAAACCTCTTCTCTTTTAACTTCTATCTGACTTAATTCCTTAGTCAGGAGGGGCCATTCAGGCAGCAGCACCTGTCCGATGTCTTCTGCCACGAAGACGGATGCAAAGAACTCATTTAATTTCTCTGCAATCTCCGAGTCCCCTTTTATTTCCCCTTTTCCTCCCTCCCCATCCAGCGGGCCAACTGCCTCTCTGACAGGTTTCCTACTGCTAACGTATTTGAAGAAGTTCCTTTTTATGTTGACCATGCGTTCCTCAAAGTCTTTCTTGGCCTCCCAGATCACCTTCTTACATTTCTTTTGCCAGTGTTTGTGTTCTTTTTTATTCTCCACACTGGGGCAAGACTTCCATTTATGGAAGGAAGCTTCCTTGCCTTTACAGTTTCCTTCCTTGCCTTTTACAGTTTCTCTAGCTTTACTCGTTAGCCATGGAGGCATCCTCCTAGACCGATTCAAGCCTTTCTTTCTATGTGGTATACATTCCCACTGGGCCTCTACTATGGTTGTTTTAAACAGCCTGCATGCAGACTGTTTTTACCTTCCCTTTCAATTTCTTTTTAACTAGCCTCCTCAACTGAGGGAAATCTGCCTTTCAGAAGTCAAGGGCATTGGTGACAGATTTGCTCAGTACACTTCGCCCAACATGCATGGCAAAATAGATTGCAGCATGGTCACTATTCCCCAATGGCTCAGTAAAATTTACATCCCTAACCAGGTCCTGTGTACTACACAATATTAAATCCAGAGTCACCGGTCCTTAGGTGGGCTCCAAGCCTAGCTGCTCTAAGGCACAGTGATGTAGCACATCAAGGAATCCGGTCTCTCTTTCTTGACCAGAACATGAGTTAACCCAGTCGATATGAGGGTAATTGAAGTCCCCCATGATTACAACCCTGTCATTCTTTGACGCCTCCCTGATTTGTTTCCTCATTTCAAGGTCCCCTTCGAGTTTTTGATCCGGAGGACGATAGCATGCCCCTGCTATTACATCATCCTTTGGGCCCAGTAGTTTAACTCACAGTGACTATGTTGGAGTTGGACCCGCCTTAAATTTCTACCCTACTGGATTCTACCCCTTCTTTGACATAGATGGCCACCCCACCTCCAACATGCCCCTCCCTGTCCTTCCTATAGAGTTTATAGCCTGGGATTGCAGTATTCCACTGGTTCTCTGCATTCCACCAGGTTTCCGTTATGCCTACTATATCAATGTTATCCCTAATCACCAAACATTCCAGTTCCCCCATCTTTGCTCGGAGGCTTCAGGCATTTGCATAGAAGCACTTGTATATGGGGTCCCACAAGAAAGGTCTGTTCTGCAATCCCTTCTACCGGTTGTCCCATCTCTTTATGTTTACACTACTAATTCCCACCCTGCTATTACTCTGTGGTTTTCCAGCTTCTCCTTCTTCATCCTGTAAGGATGAAGAGTTCCGAACCGGATGCCACTCGGCTCCTATCGGACTTCCCCCAGGGGTCAGTTTAAAAGCTGCTCTGCCGTCTTTTTAATGTTATGCACCAGCAGCCTGGTTCCACTTTGGTTCAAGTGAAGCCCGTCCCTCTTGTACAGGCCTGGCTTGTCCCAAAATGTTCCCCAGTGCCTAACAAATCTAAACCCTTCCACCATCTCATCCACGCATTGAGACCTCTGAGCTCCACCTGCCTAACTGGCCCTACACATGGAACAGGTGGCACTTCTGAGAACGCTACCTTGGGGGTCCTGGCTTTCAGCTTCCTGTCTAGCAGCCTAAATTTGGCCTCCAAGACCTCCCGGCTACATTTGCCCACATCATTGGTGCCAACATGCACCACGACAGCCACCTCCTCCCCAGCACTCCTAACCAGCCTATCTAGACAAGAAGTGATGTCCGCAACCTTCACACCAGGCAGGCAAGTTACCATGCGGTCCTCACACCCATCACAGACCTCCCCTCTCTATAGAATCCTGCACTACAAGCAACCCTCGACAGCCCTCCCTCTGAGGACCATCCATAGTGCTGACTGGATGTGAGTTTGTCACTGGAAGAAGGGGTCGCCACTGGGGGACAGCTACCCTCCATATCAGGTTGATGTCTTCCAGCCCTGAGACTCTTTTCCTCAGCAGCTGAGGAGCTGCCCATCTGAGGGTGGCATGAAGCCTGCAAATCCCTGGAAGTTTCACCGTGGACCCTTGCTGCCTGCCTCTGCTTCTCCAGGTCCACAACTAAGGCCTCTAGGGAGCAGACACGTTCCCTGAGTCCCTGGAGCTCCTTGCACCAAGGACACACCCATGACTTATGCCCCAGAGGCATATATTCATACATGTGGCACTCTGTGCAAAACACTGGGTAACCCCCACCCAACTGCTGGCTCCCTGACTGCATGCTTATGTTTGTTTTTCAGTTCTACAATGGTCTGGGGTCCTGGCTTCCTCTGCTGCTTAACTCGCCCAGATGCATAACTCGCGTGTCTCAGCTCACCCTTTGTCTCAGCTCACCCTTCATCGCAACAAGACCACTCGCGCTCGGGGAAAGGCCACTCTCTAGAAGGTTCCAGTTACAATACCCTCACCTGGGTCCTTCCACTGTCCTTCTGGCTGGCTGAAAAGGCCTCCTCTTCCCAGGTGTGGAACTCCTAAGGAACTTAGGAACTCCTAAGGGGGTTAAGTCTCTTATGGCTCAGAACTAACCATTATTAGCATAACAGTATTTAAGTAGCTCCATGCTAACTCTGCTTATTCCCAGCTTATTCCTCTGCTTATTCCCCATTTTTCTTTCAGATGGACATGGACTGCAAGAATTAAAGTAACAAAAAGTAGCAACCCCTCCATTAAAAAAATTAGCTTGCTGAATGCAGTTCAATGAGAGGTACAGCTAATATTTGCAATAGGAGAGTTAAGTCCCTTAGGGCGCAATCCTAACCAACGGTGGGAAGGGCAATGCCGCTCTGAGGTAAGAGAACAAACATTCCTTTACCTTGAGGAGGATGCAGCACATGCCTCATTGGAGAGTTAGTTTACATATTACATTGGATGGCCAATATGAGATAATAGACCCACCCAATTCAGCTTGGCTCCCACTGTAAGATCATTGATCATACAGTCACTCATGCAAACTAATCCATGTGTTCAGCATTATCAATTGGTGATAAGCACACTCCTCACACAGATAACAGAAATCAGTGGGGGTTGCTTGCATGTGTTGGTTTTGATGGGCAAATTAGGTTGTTGGGCTCCCCTGGCATCCCCCTTCTTCCCCTTGATGGGGTGTTTTGGGTGTTACCATTGCCACCAGTATTTGAGCATTCAGCAAGTGACTTGGCCAGGTGGGCACACTGATGGGCATGGGCCAGTGTTCCATCTGGTCAACTTGTATTAAATAAGGGGAAAGGTTATAGCTTAATGATAGAATGCATGATTTGCATGCAGAACATCTCAGGTTTAACTCCTGGCAGTTCCAGGTACAGCTGAGAAAGACCTGTCTCTGAAACTCTGGACAGCCACTGTAAGTTTGTGCAGACAATACAGTACTAGATGGAGCAGTGACCTTTCTCGGTCCACAATAGTGTCATGTGTTCAGTTAGAATGGTGGAATATGTTGATACACATAGCAGCAGCTACTTGATTTAGTCTCTCCAAGTTCTCCATTGGTTTTATGGAGTGTGGTTATCATGTTGATCCAGAAAGATTAGAGATAAACTACATGATTTAGATGGTCTAGGACAGTGGTTCTCAAACTGTGACCTGTGGCTTTCCAGGGAGCCGAGGAAATCAGGAAGGGGAGCCATAAGAACATAAGAACATAAGAACATAAGAAGAGCCCTGCTGGATCAGGCCAAAGGCCCATCTAGTCCAGCTTCCTGTATCTCACAGCGGCCCACCAGGTGCCCCAGGGAGGCATGAGACAACAAGATGCTTAGATCCTGTTGCCACTCCCTTGCACCCGATACCAGTAGCCCACCACCTTTGTAAGGAGGTTGCACAATCCATCAAAGCCCACGATGGACCTTTCCTCCAGAAATCTGTCCAATCCCCTCTTAAAGGCATCAAGACCAGATGCCATCACCACCTCCTGTGGCAAAGAGTTCCACAGATTAACTACCCGCTGGGTAAAAAAGTACTTCCTTTTATCTGTTTTAACTCTCCCAACCCTCAGTTTTAGCGGATGCCCCCTGGTTCTGGTGTTTTGAGAGAGGGAAAAGAACATCCCTCTATCAACTCTATCCCTTCCATGCATAATCTTGTATGTTTCAATCATGTCCCCCCTCAGGCGCCTTTTTTCTAGACTGAAGAGCCCCAAACGCTGCAGTCTTTCTTCATAAGGGAGGTGCCCCAGCCCCGTAATCATTTTTGTCGCTCTCTTCTGCACTTTTTCCAGCTCCACTATGTCCTTTTTGAGATCCGGCGACCAGAACTGAACACAATATTCCAGGTGCGGCCTTACCATCGATTTGTACAATGGCATGATAATATTGGCTGTTTTATTCTCAACCCCTTTTTTAATTACCCCAAGCATGGAATTGGCTTTCTTAATTGCTGCCGCACACTGGGTCGATACCTTCATTGAATTGTCCACCAGCACCCCAAGATCTCTCTTCTGAGCTGTCACAGACAGCTCAGAACCCATTAGCCTATAGGTGAAGTTTTGGTTTTTTGCCCCAATGTGCATCACTTTACATTTGTCTATGTTGAAACGCATCTGCCATTTGGCTGCCCATTCCCCCCAACTTGGAGAGATCCTTCTGGAGCTCTTCACAATCCTTTCTGGTTTTCACCACCCGGAAAAGTTTTGTGTCATCTGCAAACTTGGCCACCTCGCTGCTTATCCCTGTCTCCAGGTCATTTATGAATAAGTTGAAAAGCACGGGCCCCAAGACAGATCCCTGGGGCACTCCGCTTTTCACCTCTCTCCATTGTGAAAATTGCCCATTGACCCCCACTCTCTGTTTCCTGGCCCTCAACCAATTCTGGATCCATAAGAGGACCTGCCCTCTTATTCCCTGACTGTGAAGTTTCTTCAGCAGCCTTTGGTGGGGGACTGTGTCAAACGCCTTCTGAAAATCCAGGTATATGATATCCACAGGTTCACCCACATCCACGTGCCTGTTCACCTTTTCAAAGAATTCCAAAAGGTTTGTGAGGCAAGACTTACCCTTACAGAAGCCATGCTGACTTTCCTTTAGCAGTACTTGCTCCTCTACGTGTTTTAGAATTTTATCTTTGATGAGGCTTTCCACCATCTTACCCGGAACGGACGTTAGGCTGACTGGCCTGTAGTTTCCAGGTTACCCCCTTCTCCCTTTTTTAAAGATTGGCGTGACATTGGCTATCCTCCAATCCTCTGGCACCGTGGCCGTTTGAAGGGACAAGTTGCATACTCTAGTTAAGAGGTCAGCAACTTCGTTCTTTAGTTCCTTAATAACTCTTGGGTGTATACCATCTGGGCCTGGTGACTTATTTATATGTAGTTTATCAATTTGATCTAAAATATCTTCCTTATTAACCATTATCTGCTTTAATTCCTTAGTTAGGAAAGGCTGTTCGGGCTGTGGTATCTGGCCAAGTTCTTCTGCTGTGAAGACGGACGCAAAGAATTCATTTAATTTCTCTGCAATAGCCAAGTCCCCTTTTATCTCATCTTTCCCTCCCTCACCGTCCAGCGGGCCAACTGCCTCTCTGGCAGGTTTCCTGCTTCTAACATATTTGAAGAAGCTTTTATTATTTCCCTTTATGTTGCTAGCCATGCATTCCTCAAATGCTTTCTTGGCCTCCCGTATCACCTTCTTACTTGTCTTTTGCAAGTGTTTATGTTCTTTTTTATTCTCCTCACTGGGGCAAGACTTCCATTTATGGAAAGACGCTTCCTTGCTCTTTACAGCTTCTCTAACTTTGTCAGCCATGCAGGCACCCTCCTGGACCTTGTCGAACCCTTCTTTCTTTGCGGTATACACTTCCGCTGGGCCTCTACTACTGTTATTTTAAACAGCCTCCATGCAGCCTGAAGGGATTGGACTTTTTTTTTACCTTCCCTTTCAATTTCTTCCTAACTAGCCTCCTCATCTGAGGGAAATCTGCCCTTCGAAAGTCAAGGGTTCTTGTGTCAGATTTGCTCTGCACTCTTTCCTGGACATGCATGGCAAAACCAATCGCAGCATGGTCACTGTTCCCCAATGGCTCAGTAACACTTACATCCCTAACTAGGTCCCGAGTACCACACAATATTAAATCCAGAGTCGCCTGTCCTCTGGTCGGCTCCATGACTAGCTGCTCTAAGGCACAGTCATTCAACACATCAAGGAATCCGGTCTCTCTTTCTTGACCAGAGCAGCAGTTGACCCAGTCAATATGAGGGTAATTGAAGTCCCCCATGATTACAATCCTGTCTCTCTTGGTCACTGCCCTGATTTGTTTCCTCATTTCAAGGTCACCTTCAAGTTTTTGATCGGGAGGACGGTAGCACACCCCCACTATTACATTGCTCTTATGGCCTGGTAGTTTAACCCACAGTGACTCCATGGTGGAGTCAGGCCCACCCTCAGTTTCTACTCTGCTGGATTCTATCCCTTCTTTGATATAGATGGCCACCCCTCCGCCAACACGCCCTTCCCTGTCCCTCCTATAGAATTTTTGCAAAAAACCGCTGAATTTTTGCAAAAAACGCACCATCCTATACAATGTATAGGATAGTAACTGTGCCATTGGAGCTGCGGCCAATGGCCCTGTAGGTCAAGAGATCCACCAGTCGAAAAATTTGGCAACTACTGGTCTCGGAGTATGAACACTTTTGGATTTCACAAAACTCCTCATCAGGCAGAGAAATGTTCTGGGCAGCTCAGTTTGCCAAGCTTTAAACCAATCCATAAAGCATATTGATCCACTTAGTTGAGATCATCACTGGGCCTGGACTTGTGTGCTACTTGGGAGTCAGAGCTCATTCAGTCATCTCTCGCAAGGAGGCATCCAGCTGATTCTGAGCTTGCTGATGTTCTGGAATGAAAACTAATGAGATGTCAGTAGCTGGTTTTCCTGGCGGTTCTGCCCATTTGTCTCTAACTAGACACTTAGACTTTAATGGAAGAAGAATTTTTTTTAGAAGCTTTTAAAAATTACTGCTCCTGGTGACCCCTTTTGTTTCATTCTGCCCCGTCTCCCCCCCGTACTAAGCACTCCGGAATCCTCCCTTGCCTTGTCAGTTTAATCAGACCCGCCGAGAATTAAAGCCAACTGAGGCATGAATGCTGAAAGGGAGGTGCTGCCAATTTGGCTATTTTGACTGACCCCCTTCAGGGAGCGATCTTCTGAAGGCTGAGCATTTGGAAGAAGGATGGCACTTAACGCATCGCTGTTCGGAGGACACTTCTCAGTGCTCTTCATCGAGCCGGGGGCCGCTTTGAAAGAGGGAGGGGAGGTCAGAGAAGAGGCGAGGAATGGCTGCACTCAGCACAAGGGGAGGTGGGCTGTGTGCTGGGAATGGCTGATGGGATGAGAGGAAGCCTGTAGAACTGCCAAGCGCTTGTTCTGCAAATGTGTGATTTTGAGGCCAGACCCTCCAGCTGTGGTGTGAGTCACAGTGCGCCACAGCAGCGAGGTGAACTGAATCAAAGAATCAGAGAGATAAAAGGGAGCAGAAGTGAAGCTAGTCCAGTCCCCAACTGTAAGTCGCTGCCACCCACAGTTTTCCCAGAGCCCAATCTGTCGAATCCAGACCTAGGACTGCCGGCTTTTCATGCAGGGACTGTAGCTGCGTATTTCACTGCAGCTCGGTGTGCAGATGCGAAGATGCGAATGTGGTTATCTCCGTGATGCAGAAAGCTTCACTGGCTGACTTCTGCTGTTCACAATGTGATTGAAGATGCAAGAGAAGACCAGGCGAGTTTTCTTCTGGTCAGTTGGCAACCCCATCTATACCACTGCAGTTCATAAGCGAAAGCAGGTGGTCCTGGAGTGGTGCTTGAAATTCAAGTTACTGCAGTTGATTCAGCCGAGTAAGCTAAACACACCAAGGGAAAGTTTCTCACCCCCACCCCAAATCTAGCCAATCTGAACCAGGAAAGAGTCTTCCCAACCCCAAGTAAAATATTGATCTTGGTCACTCCCTGTCTGTAAACAAAATACATGGACTGACTTTTCCAAAAGGATATTCTGGAATCAAATTCTACCTTCCCCAGTGTTTTGTCTTTTGGTATGATCATCCCGGGTGCCCCAGAGACCATTCGCTAATGCACTGGCATAGCAAATGAAAGTGTAGCCCCATGCAGAGGGCAAATGATGCCCCGGAAGTGATGTCACAAAAGGAAGTGACATCACAGTTATATTTTCATTTTCTTGGTTTGCTTGTTTTTTGGTCATAGTATTTCATAGAATACAGATATTTCAGCGCAGTTTCTTTCATTGCATTCAGCATGAAATTACCTTTACAATGATATGTAGCATGATGGTATTATTCATACTTACCAAGGTTTTCACAGTTTTGGCCACTAGTCAAGCTCAGCTTCTTGCCCCCCTAATATAAAGCTTGTTGTCTGGTGCAGTTGCATCTCCCTACACTTCTTTAGCTACACTCCTGGTCTAATGGGGTCATAGATCAGTGATCGAGTGAGTACAAAAGGCATTAGGTTCAATCCCCAACGCCTCCAGGTTGGGCTTGGAGAGAGTCCTGCCTGAAGCCCTGGAGAACTGATGTGCAGTCAGTGTAGGCAATTTTGTGCTAGATGGACTGATGGTCTGTGTCAGATCCCCTTCCTTCCCCCAAGGGGGCAGCTCTACATCCAGGGCCGTGGACAGAACAGCAGAGGTAACAGTATGGAAACTCAAGGTTTTTTATGATGACAAAAGTCAAAAGGAGTATGGTGTCCACCTACCTTCCCGCAGGGTTACTTCATCCTTATCCCATGTGGCAGAGTGCTACTGCATTGCAGGGACATGTAGTCAGAGTAAGCAGAGCCTCACCTGTCACACTCCAATGAAAGTAGTCTTCCCTGTGATTGAGCCACTACTCAATCAAAAACTGGGTGGAGCACCTGCACAATCACAGGGGAGGATGAGCTCTCTCTGGAGCAAGCTCTAGTCTCTCCTTGTATAGTAACAGGCACATTCCTGTTACAATACAGGGAGAGACTGGAGCAGCAGCAATGGGAACTCATCCTCCACTATAATTGCACAGGTGCTGCAGCTTCTGGGTAGCCCCCAGAATGCCTTGCAGCACCACAGCAAGAGCCTCCCCAGCCATTCACTGCAAATCAGTGCGGCATTCAGAGCTCAGATGGAGGCCTTCCTCCTAAGGCTTAATCCAGGGCATGGCCTTTGGGCTTACTGAAGGCCCCCTGCCACCTGCTGGCACACTGTATCCCTGGGTCAGCACAGGCTGGGCTGCCAATCCTTTTAAGGGTGCTCCTTCTCTCTCCAGGTGCTGGGTGGGGTTCCCAGTTGGCTGCCTCCCCTTTCTTTTGTATCCAATAGCAGCACAAGCAGTCCTTGGGTGCTCTGATGGATCCAGTCTTCTCTGCCTCCTCCATTTGCTGCCCCAAGTTTCCCCCTTCCCTTCCATGCCTTCCCAGCCTTCTTCCCTCTACTTGGCTCCTTTCACTCCAGCTCCTTCTGCCTGGAATGTTCCAGTCCTCCTCCAACTCCTGCCCTTTCTCCTCCTTTCTTCTCTTGATCTTTCCAGCCCCCCTCTAGCCTCCGTTGCTCTTTCCCCTTTCTTCCTGGGCCTCTCTCTGCTTTATTCCCCATCAGATGGCTCAGCTAACAGCTGAGAATGGGCAACTGATGATGTAATAATAAACTGATGATGTAATAATTAGGCTGTGCTCCAGCCAATCAGCTGCCCTTCCTTCTTGGTCAGGCAGGTCTCCATAGTAGCCAACCAGATGCTACAATCTGACTTCTATATGAGGCAGCTTCACATGATGACTATGCCAGGGAAAAGTTCTCAAGATTTCATTTCCTGAGGTACATCATTCCAAATTGATATCTATAGGAACAGAGAGCAGACCCTCTCTCCAGGGAACCCAGGGAACTAGACTTATCTGAAAGCAAATAGATGTCTCTAATGAAGGATTCACAACCCCCTCACCAAAGTGCAATTCCCAGCATCCTTTGGGAGAAGTCAGGACAGTTAATCTGATATTTCTAAAGTGTAGATATCCCTTGAATGTGAAATGGTATTAAGAGAATTGCGTCATCCACTCTGCTCAGCCTCTGCCCAAATCTTGTGTAGATATTTAATATGAATTTTCTCTACACCTGATTGGTAGGCAGTGGTGTAATGAAGGGAGGGCAGGGGATACAGTACCCTGAGTACCACTGGCGTAGCTAATGACAGTGTAGCCCAGTGCAGAGGGCAAAATGATACCCCAGAAGTGACATCACAACATGAAGTGATGTCACAGTTGTATTTTCATTCTCTCTCTCTCTCTCTCTCTCTCTCTCTCTCTCTCTCTCTCTCTCT
>JAJKFI010034674.1:0-22078 GCA_029204185.1 Lerista edwardsae | reverse complement strand
AATCCCACAATCCTTAGAGAAAAACCATTCTTCCTATAACACAACACATCCCTATTATGAGTGGAGAAGAGGGGGGTTTGCATGTTGCTGCATCAAATAGTATGTTGCTTATGTTGCCAGGCACTTCCATTGAAAAGCCTGTGAGCGTTCAAACCTGTGACAGTTTCTAGTAGGGGAACAGCCCATCCAATGCTGGGCCATACTAGGAGCAGGAACGTTTTTTTTCTGGATGTAGAGATGGGATACCTTAATGCTCCCTGGTTAAACATAGGAAATGATGCCTATGCTGTGAATTATTTGCAAATAATTCAGGTGATGCAGGTGTCCCCTCCCGGTGCCCCCTCTCCGTACCCTGCATGCCTGTATCTGTCACCTTGGCTTCCAGTGCTTTGTCTGAAACCCAAGGGGCTTCCTGACAGAGGCGGAAGCAGCATGCTGCTATCATGTTAGCCCTCTTGCAGTTTTGTCAGGCAGGTATTTACGTATCAGCGTTGGTGATGAGCTGCATCCTCAGCCCAGAGCTCTGATCATCTCTGTCCATAGCTCCGTCTTGACCCCAGCTGCACATCGGCCCTCTTTCAATTTATGCAAAATGCAACCTTTGCCAGCCTCTCTCTCCCCTGCTCCCCCCACTCTTGTCCTCCCTCGGCAATCTTTCCCTCTTTAAGGGAGGAAAAAGTGCTGACAGGGGCTTTCTCTCGTGTCATTTTGGAAACTGTCAACAAATTCTATAGAGAGGTGACCTCCATTATGAGAAAGAAACCAGCCCGCTCTTGGCCAGCACCCAAGCTCCACACCGTAGCTCTCCTTTGAGTGGCAAGGTGACATTGTTTGTCATATCAGCATTCATGACCAGCTCCCCGCTCCTCGGAGAGTAATTATTTCTTTCTGAAAGAAAGGTCCAATTTGCTGTAAAGAGCAGAGCCCCAGGTGAGAGGAAAAAGAGCCTGCCTGTGAGCTCCCTTGATACATAAAGAGGCAAAAAAAAATGAACTTGGCATCACCCGGCAATTCTGCTGGACACGTTATACTCCTCATAACTCTCCTTCTGCCGGATCCTGTTACAGCATCTGGGAACCCCATTCGCTCAGTGCAAAGGCTCCTGGGCAAAGATCATTGGCTTGTAGAAATCAGTGGACATTCTGTGTCTACACCCAAGGATGTGCGGGCCTTGTGAAGGGCCCCTTTGCTCCTTTCCAGACCCCTTGGCTGCACCGTCCATGTAAGGATTGGCACACTGCCAACCTGGCCACTTCACCAGTGCTGGTGGTTGCCCCATTGTAGAGCTAGCAAACATGTGGCCCAAGTGATCAGGGCCTGGACATAGTGGTGGGATTCAGGGGGTTCGCACAGGTTCTATAGAACAGGTTGTTAAATGGCCGGGCCCTGCCCACTCGCTTACCTCGGCTGGCTTCGGGGGTTTTTTGGCTCCGGCTATAATGTCATAGAACCAGTTGTTAATTTATTTGAATCCCACCACTGCCTGGACACCTTCCCTGCATAGAGGAACAGCTAAAGTGTTTGGGGTGTTTCATCTTGGAAAACAAAGAAGTTGGAGGAGCCTGATACTGGTTAATAAATCAATGCAGGGAGTGGAGGTGGTTGAGATAGAGACGCTGAGGAAGAAGGTGGTCTCGCTTTAGATGCCTGAAACACACCCAGGGTTGACTTCATGGACCTTCCGGCCTTCCCCAGCTCTGCCACCTGAGCTCATTTTTAACTGCAAATGAGCTGGGACTTCTACAAGTGCCCCACCTCCTTTAGCAGACGGGTTTGAGTGTTTACCGAACTCAGTATCATCGGAGCCATGTGCTGGAGAGGGAGGTGAGCGCAAGCTTATCAAGGTGCATACTATTCAACCTTCATCATATTCCAAAATTAGTGGCTGGAATAGAGTCCTTGGTTCTTTCTGAGGTCAGTATAACTCTTTGGAACCCTTTCTGCCTGCTACATTTTGTCCGCAGCTCAGCCTGTGCAGTTCAGGGTGAAAAGCCAATGGGGGTGGCATTGGCCTGGCTCTGCTGTGAGTTCTTTGGGAAACCTTCCTGGCACCCCCTCAAAAGTCCCATTGCTGCTACTGATGGCAAGCCATAGCGTGTCTCTTTATCACCCTTTCTGAGCTCATTGTTTCTGTGTGTTGTACCCAACCTGGATCACTAGCTGTGTTCATCAAGGTCTTTCACATGTGTGCATTGGGCTGCTGTGATAGTCCATTACCCACAGATTCTGGTGCAGGTACCCTGTATCTCCTGCCGCAGAAATACAGCCTGAGCATCCCTGGGCTCCTCAGCCCCTTCCCCATCTTGGGCAACTCCAGTGATTGGTTTGATGGTGCAGCTTCCCAAGTGATGCAGATTCCACATTCTCTCTTTAAGAGCAAACCACAAGTTTATTTCATCTGCTGCATGTTGCCGGGGGGGGGGGGCGAGAATAAAACCCCAGAAAGGCAATTGACTTAAGCATGGCATAAATGCAGCTTGGCTATTATGGTGCATGCTAAATTTTAATGGCATTTAGAAAAAGTGTTTTGTGGGGTAGAAAATAGAAGCGAGCCTATCAAACATCCAGTGTGCTGTAAGCTTTATTGAGCAGAACTCTTCCTCCCGCTACAATTCCAAGGCTTGAAACATAATAAGGTGCATTGGGACCCAAGGGGTTTAAATATGTGTTTTAAAAATTGCATATAAAGAAGCAGAATAAGCTGATCCATTTCCAGGGAAGGCGGAATTCAAGTGCGGAGAGATACTTCACGTTTCGCAAATAGTTATTTATTGATGAGTGTTGTTAAAATATAACCAAGTTAGGGAGAGGAACGTGATTGCCAACTGGCTCTTATTCCTGCCATGTTTTTACATTGGCTCAGACGACTGAAATGACTTAAAAACGACTAAATTTATTTTTTAACTAAATGCAGTAGTGAGATTTCCAGCTGCCACCTCTTAGCAGACACTTTTGCAGCTTCCGAAAAGTGTCTGCTGAAGACATGTGTTTCCAGTTCTGGCTCAAAGACACTCAGCAGTGGCTGGTGTTTTCTGTTTTAGAGCATGTAGTTGGTGAAACAGCTCTCTCTCTCTCTCTCTCTCTCTTTCTCTCTCTCTCTCTCTCTCTCTCTCAAACCTGTTCCTTGTGAGATTCACAGAGCAGATGCAGGCATCCCTGGCAGACTCCCCTCCCCTGGGATTCCTGCACAGCCTCCCACACAGGGCACTTTGTGTGCATGTGTGGACACACACACACACACACACACACACACACACACACACACACACACACGCTCCCACCATCAAAATGCAGTGCCTCCAAATTCTGATTAGAGCAAAAATGTGTCCTGTGCACCATGTGGGAGTGCCTCTCCTCTTGAAAACTGAGGTGCCATAGAGAAGGAGAAGCCCTTCCAGGGATCACACAAGGGGACAGGCACAGTGGGCTATCCACCCTCTCAGCTCCTCCTGTTCCCCACCTGGTGGGCTGCCTCCGGGTGCAGTCATTGGAATGCTGGCTAAGACCAAGGAGTGGATCCAGCATAATTGCTATGCCTGGTCTCTTCTTGGTGGACTCCCCACTGCAAGCTACCCTGGTATTCCCCAGTGTCTAGCCCTGGCTGCACTGAGAGTTGCTCCAGAAATTACAGCTAAACTGAATTGGGATGGCCTTTCTCAGGGAAGCCCAAAGGATTTCTCCAAGGCCAGCAACATCCCTGGGGCGCAAGTCAATTTCCATCTCCTGATTTTGCCTGCTCAGGTGCCAACATCCCTGGGGAATATTGGAAGAAGCCAAAAAGGATGGAGTTGGAGGAGCAAGTGTTCCCAAGTGATTTGTGGTGCCTTTTTAAATATCCTTAGCTGTGTTGTACTACAGCTATTTTCTTTTTTCTACACAGGGCTGTACGAGCATTGCCTTCTGTATGGAAAGATATTCAATGCACCTGCATTGAAATCCCTTATTCGAAGTAGACGAAGGCTAGGATATTTGTGGCTTGAAAACAGGGGCAAGAGCTTTCCAAATCAGTTAGGAGATCAGCCTCCATTCCTCATGACATGGTGCTCTCTCTCTCTCTCTCTCTCTCTCTCTCTCTCTCTCTCTCTCTCTCTCCCCTTAATGCTGCATCTTTAATGGAGCCGAATTTTGCAACATAACTCATGGAGTTGTACAAATACCCCATCAACGGCGCAGCGGCTCATTTCATTGTCCTCAGTGCATGGAATCTTCATTATTTGCACTGTTGATAAAAGGCAGGGTTTCTTAGCAGATCTGCACTACTCCATTTAGCTGGGAACAGTGATGTATTCCCCCCTCGCTATTGGACATCCTCGGTTTCCTTGGGTAATAAAGAACTCTTACTCTCAAGATAAGAAAATGGCTGTTTCCCCTCCTGCTAGAGACAGAAAGAGAGAAGGCTTGGTCAGGAGGCCTCTGCTAAGGATGCATCCCAAATGCTTCTCACCTGAACATAATCTGAATATTGGAAGTATGAATTCCCTGCTCTTGTTGGAGTTTTGCTGGTTTTAAAATATCTCTTTTCTCTTTGTTTCCTTGTGAACCAAAACACCCCTTGGTTCATTCTTTCTTGGACTGTGCCACTTCACGTGCAGGGTGAAGAGTCACGTGCTTTGAAAATCAGCACCCCCAAAGAGGAGGAGTCTAGCTGATATGTCCATGTTGTATGTGGGCAGTGTGGGTCTTGATTTTGCTTTGTCTGGAAGAGCAGCCCCAGTTCCGCTTGGATCTCTGGAGGGCTGTGCTACGAGATCCCTCTAAACACGACTGGCTCATTGGATCTGTGCCTCTGCCTGAGTGCGTGTTCTTGTCCGTGAGAAGAACAAGGTGTATACTGTGTGCATCTTTTGTGGCCACCTCACACCAGTGGAACATGCAGCCCTATTCTGGCCATGCAAAATCGTGGGCACCCATTTCGTTCTCTGGGCTAGGGCTGCACTAGAATGGCCGAGCCTTGTGACGGCAGCCTTTTCCTCTGCAATTGTTATTGGGGAGTGGGGAGTGGCTGTTCTCTGTCCTATCTGCTGCATGTCTGGAACAGTCACTTGTAGGACATATTCTCCCTCCTGAAAGGTGCGCCTGTTGTTCTTGCAATAGGTTCGATGGCACTCACTGAAAAACACCCTTGACAATGTCTCGTACAGGAGGATCTGGGTAGGGCCAGTTCAGAGAGTGAAGTGGGTTTGAAGGTCACCAGTAGACAGTGTTATCGCAGGAGCAAGAGGAAGCATCCTGTGTCGTTTTGCTGTTTGGAGTGGACAAACCAAATCCTCCCCCTGCTGCTTTTCACTTGGGCATCAGTGAGCATCAAGGCGGCTTCTCTTGGAGTAGCCCCCTCCCCAGATTCAATTTCTTGGTCATGCCAGAGGGTGACACAACCCATTAGCTTACGTCTCCTGTTTTACATCCCGGGCTTGAGAAAGGCCAGAGGACTTGGGTGCCACTGAATTTCCACAGCTGACCATCCTAGCTGGCCTTGCCTTCTCAGCCCCTGAGCCCCCCCCCTTCACCCCTCCCACCCAATCTGAGTGCAGCAGCAGAGAGTCGGCTTCCTTCCCTTGTCTACACAGGCTATAAAACTGCTCCAAGTAATTATGTCCCTGGCAGGTGATACTGGAGAGAGAAAGGGAGACCCCTTATCTACGTGAGCAGAAGAGCTCTCCTCAGACTTTTATCAGCTGCAAGCAGAAAGGGCAGAGGGAAGGCCAGGCTTATTTTTCCACAGATAGGGATCTGGGCTCCAGAGCAGGGAAAGGGAGGCCCAGACATTCATCACATGGGAGCCTCCAGGCAAAAGTGCCCTGCAGGAGGGGGCAGTTTGGCCATGTAGACTTTATGGGAAAGGGGGGAATTTGCTTGAAGGCAAATGGTAAACATATAAAATGAGCTCTGCTTAGATGAGGTCAAGTGGTGCTTCCTCTCATTTGTAAAACTCGTTCCCCCCACCCCGCTCCCCTGAAACTGGCATCCCCCTTTTAGCACAGAAGAACTATCTGGGCTGAGCAGCCACCTCCTCCTCCCTGAATTTGCTGAATCCCCTTTAGAATCTGGTGGCCATCACCACATCCTGCAGCTGTGAGCTCAGTTCTGTGTTCTGTGAAGTGAAACTCTGCACTCCCTCTCAGCCTCAGTCTTCCCCGTCTGCAAAATGGGGATATTCATGCTAGCTTACCTTACAGGTTGGTGGTTAGGATTTCTGCAAGATGATACATGTGAGGCAATTTGTGCTCTCAGCCGTCATGAGACACTTGCTAAGTGTTTGCCGTTGTCGCCTGCCTGTCTCATCTCCTTTCAGCCTGTTGCAGCATTGACAGTATGCACCATTTTCTACCAATGATGCATTAGAGCAACGTTGGTAGAAATGCAATCTCAAGCGCATCATTGATAGAAATAAGATGTTATCCCTGCATAGCAGCCCTGCTGCTGCAAAGATTCTCTTGGCCAAAGGAACAGTTGCCATGGAAAGGCTTCCCATTCAAGATGTTGTGGCTCTTTAGAGGAGCCCCAAGAGAGGCAGTGAGAATGGAGAGGCTTCTCAGAGGCTATGCCCCTGATACATGAGTGGGGGCGGGAGAGGAAGGGAGAGAGATCTTGATTATTCCGTTTGTTCCTCTTGTTACTTTAGCGGCTGAGTCGACACTTTGTTCGGCATTTAAGGAAGTTAATAGGGAACGCCGGATAAATAATTTAAGGTCATGGATAGGTTCTGAGGAGGCCGGCCTGCTTTCTCCCGGCTTCTGTAATACGATGCTTGTGCTTCTCAAAGCAGAAAATTCCTAAAATTTTGGCCATTAAACGTTGAGCATTTTAAGGACAGTTTTCTTGGTTGGGGTACAAACTAACCTCCATCCGGCTGGCATCAGGGTAGGTTTGCCAGTGTTGCTACCCTTCCTTGGTGAACCTGTGAAAACGTATGCTGCAATTGATCTGTGGGTTGATAGTTTGGCTGTCCTTTTTCAGTGCTCTGCTCCATCCAGCTCCAGCCCAAATGGTTAAGCAATAGCAGGTGGCATTTGCCATGGGGTGGCAATATGTGGAAATACTGTGTGCTTCACACACACCCCGGGGGATGGAGCAGCAGTGGGTGAAGGAGACACAGGATGGGGAGTGGGTAGGAGTGACCCAGAGGTCATTCCAACCACCATTAGGCACATCAGGGTCTCAAACTGATGGCCTCGGGCATAGGAGATGCTTTGTGCACTCTTTGTCTATGATGGTGCCCCCCTTTTTCAGGTGTGTTGGACATTCAACAGTGCTCTATACATACAAGGTCTCTATCCAGGCAGCAGGTATCAGTGGTGAGTTTTTCCCTTCACCGTCCTGCGCTTGTAAGTCTGGCTTCCTTTGGATCAGACCCAGGAGGTACCTCATTTTCCCCCTCCTGGCAGACGTCCTGCAAACGGTGCCGCCTTTATCATCATGAACCTGCCAAGCTGGACTTTTCAAAGGAAATGTGAAGAGTCAGGGCCCGATCTTATCCACGTTCCTGGTGCTGACGCAGCTCCAAGGTAAGTGAACAAGAGCCCAATCCTATCCAACCTTCCAGTTCTGATGTAGCTGCAGGATATGGTGCAGGAGTGTGCACCACATCCTGCAGTGGTCAGGGAGACCACCTCAAGGTAGGGGAACATTTGTTACCTTACCTTGAGGATGCATTGCGACTACACCAGCTCTGGAAACTTGGATAGGATTGGCACCCAAATGTTTCCTTATCTTGAGGAGGCCTCCCTGACTCCCCCTCCAACACAGCGCACAAGACACTCCATTGGGATGGCTTCATCAGGGCTGGAAAATTGGATAGCATTTGGACCTTAGCCATCCATCTCTCTCGCTCTTGTATCTCGCTCAAATGCTTTCATTTTGCCACTCCGCAAAAACACACAAAGTATATGAACAGACCTGAAACAGAGCGAGCAGATTTCTGTCAGCTTGGGTCCTGATTCATTAGCATTTGGCTCGCAGAGGTACAGATCATTATGGTTATGGGCCTCCTCTGTTTGTCCATATGGATTTGTTTGTTGGCTGCATGGAACTGATCCGCAGGGGAGTGGTGACAGAGCCATCTGACGGAGCCGTGCCTCTCACCATGAGCAAGCTTGAAAATTCAGGCCAGGGAAGTCCCCGCAGTTTGTACGTGTGCTTCTTATTCCACCCCATTCAAGGGGCTGTGGCAGCCATTGTTGGGTGCACTACTACTACTACTACTACTACTACTACTGCATGTGTGCACTACTGCAGGGTCTTCCAGCTGCTCCTGCTCACTCAGCAACTCTCTCCATCCTGAATGCATGGGACTCACCCTCCTCCAAGCTGGCTTCTGGCTTGGATGTGGCCAACAGCCCAACGGGACCCCTTTCCTCTTCCCCATTGCAGAATGAGCACTTGGGGCAGGGATGTGGAGGCTATCACTCTGCAGCATCAACAGGCACTGACTCCGCCCTCCCTTTGCCTGGTTCCCCTGTTCTTCCTCTTTGGAAATGTCCAGATGGCTTTATATTCCAGCTCTCGCCTGTCAGTTGTCGGGCAATGAACCAGCCACCAGGTCCCCTCCAGGCCGTGTCTGAGATTGTCCCCCACTGACATTTCATCTTTCTGTACATTTTGACCTTCTCCTCATTGCACATAGGTTCTTTTAAGCCCCTTTAAGGTTTGCAGCTGTTTTCTGCAGACACTGTTTCCAAGCTCACTACAAATTGTCCCAGGTGCCTGGAGGGAGGGCCATCTTTAGCTGTAAAGCTGTCCTCAGGTCCTCCTAGTGCAGGTTGATTGTGCCTTATCCAGACTGCTAGGGGTGGGAAGTAATTGCATAATAATGATAAATGCTTTCTCTTGCTCTTTTCATTGCCCCCCATTTGCATGTCTGCTGGCCTCTTCGACATTTTTCAACAACGCCACACACTACAGAGCACAGAATAGAACTGATAGCCTGGACGTGGGAATGAGCACAAGACCTTCTTTCTGCAGAAAGTTTTTTAAAAAGTCCTGGACAAAAATATCTGGATTTTGGAATCGTCTGGATTTCAGATGTCCAGATAAGGGATAGTCTACTTGTGGTGGTGGCTGGGAAGTTAACTCTGGACTTATTATGTGATCTGTTTCACATGTGCACACACTGTTTCTCCTTGCTTGGTAATGCACAGCTGAATTAATCACATAATTAATCTGTGGGACTCTTTGCCATAGGATGTTGTGATGGCACTGAGACAAGAAGCCTTTGAAGGGGGGATTGGACAGTTTGATGCAAAAAATACAAGATGACTGTATTCAACCCCTGGTTTTTAGAAGGAGTCCGTTTCTGAAAGCCAGTTGCAAAGGAGTGGCAACAGAATGCAGGGAACCTATTGTCCGGTGGGCTCTCAGTGTCATCTTGTGGGCTGCTTTGAAGTTGTTGGATGGGATGGGCCCTCGGCATGATCCAGCAGGACTCATCTTGTGTTCTTATGAATGTGTAAACCACCTTCCCTGAGAAGCAGAGGTCTTCTAGAGAACCACAGTTCAGTCTGTGGTGGTGGATCTGCAGTGGCTTCCACGTGATGTGGCAGTCATACAAGTATGAATGTGACCCGGCACAGTAACTAAAAGGAACAGAGGAGCATCTTGATGCATGAGGGATCCATAGTGCGGTGGCTTTGTGAGTTACCTGCATACATCCCAAGTGCCCGGATCCGCAGAGGCCCACCGGGGGACTCTGTCCCCTTCTCACAACCCTTCGCAGCCCCAGGCTCTTATCTCATCCCAGCACGGTGGGAACCCATCATTTTCTGTTATTTGTCAGCATGTAGAAAACTGCCCTGAGGTCTTGTGTTTATGTTAGCAGCCTTTGTGGAAATATTATTTCCCATTGCTACCCAGTTTTTATAATGTCAATATGCTCAGATCTGCGCCTCAGAATTACATTTGAGACACAGTGCCGCTCCCTGGATGCCCTGGAGGACGTGTGTTGTCGAACTTGGCTTTTTAAGGCACCAGCCCATTTCAAAGAGGAAGTCGCAGGAGATTTGGGCTTTCGGCATCCACGTGCACTGTTATTGTGGTCTGGAGCAAAATGTGCCATGGATTCTTAATTGAAATTCACCTTTTATCATTCAGAACCCTTTTCCCTCCACTTCTTTTTATGACTGTGGTTTGAAATCCATTGTGGAGGATGATTATCTTCGAAGATTAACTTTCCTTGGGGAGGTTGCTGCACCAGTGATGTAATTGGAAAGGCTGAGTGATCCGGGGCAGGGGGGAGCTGCCCTGTGTGTCTCTGATCCTGACTGTTGGCGGGAAAAGTTTGCAGCAGCTTCCGTGAGAACCATAGAACTGTTTAACTGGGGGTGCAGTCCTAACCTGGAGTTAACCCTGCACAATTAGGCCTACAACGTTTGGCCAGCACAAGGGACACCGTAAAGTGCATTTGGACCATTCTCGGAGTCAGGGAGGATGGCGCACGTCTGTGTGCTGGTCTCTCTGACTACGAAAGTGGTCCAAACGATTTACGGTGTCCCTTGTGCTAGTCAAATTTTGCTGGCCTAACTGTGCCGGCCTAACTCCAGGTTAGGATTGCACCCTGGATCAGTCTCACGGCCCGTTGAACTAACAGCCCACCTCCATGATGCCCAGTTTCTTAGAGGATGGTACTTCCACAGTTTGAGCAGGATGGTACCAACCCACATGGTTAATTCAAAGCACTTCCTGTTCAGAGGGAAACCTGGAACAAGCCCACCTGAGTTAGGGCACAATCCTATCCAACCTTCCAGCACTGATGCAGCTGCCATATAGCCCCAAAACAAGCAAACAAATGTTCCCTTACCATTAGGTGGCCTCCTTGACTTCCCGACCACCACAGAATGCAGCACACACCCCATTGGGACAGCTCCACCAGGGCTGAAGAACTGGACAGGATTTGGCCCTTAGTCATTGGCAGCACACAGATGACCTGAAAGAAAAGAAGGCAGATGAGAAGTGTCCTGTTGCTGGATCAGGACCAGTGATGTCAAGTAGCCAGGACACTCCGGAATGCCGTTCTGGTTGTTCCGTGTAGGGCTGGCTCCACCCACTGCAGTCGTTGCTGCCATGCGCCCCTGCAATACACGAATGGGGCTGGCCGCGCCTGCGCCCTGCACGCCCGCAGCCGGAGGTTTCAGCCAGGCAGGCAGGCAGGCAGGCAGCGGACTGCGGGGGAAGCGAGGACGCGCGGAGGAACTGCCAATCAACCGTGGGTCCCGGTAGCTACTTCCTGCGTTCCGGTTGTTAGCGCAGGTAGATTCCACCACTGGTCAGGACCCTGGGGGCCCTGCGTCTTCCCTTGGTGACCGCCATTGGGAAGCTCATGTGTGTGGATTCCAGATGGGGGTAGTACCAGGATGTGTAGCTGAAGAACAGGGCAACTCTCCTCTGCTGTCCTGGCAAAGGTGAATAGTGCTGTTGTGTCCTGCTTTGGATCGTGCCTTTGCTGTTGAGTGAATGGTGGAAGAGCTGCTCTGGAATACATCACAATCCAGCTAAGAATCCTAAATCCCACCATTGTATGTTTTGACATGCCTGCGTTATTTGTATGCAAATGTAGTCTTCTCTACAGAATGTTCCTTGGAGATCAACTTTATGAAGGAAGTTCAAGGCAGATGACACAATCTGGTGAGGGGAGATAATCCACAGGTGGTTTCTGGGTCTGGGAATCTGTTTGTCAAGGAACCTGAAGATTTGCTCTTTGTGTTCTCCCTTCCTGCTCACCTGCAGTTGAGTCCATTGCGTTGCATGACGTGGTCTGGTGTATGGTTTGCATTCTTGCAATGAGGGCTGGCAAACCCAATAAGGAGAGAAAGGACAGAGCAAGATGCCTAGAGGCTTGGAAAGTCTGGGGCAAGTTCCCTAGTGGCGCAGCACATGATGCCATCAGCCTACATGGTGTCTGTGTGCCATGTACAAGATTCTCCAGCCCAGGCTCCAGGGCAGTTGTGATCCAAACCTGAAAAACAGGGAGACAAAGCATCAAGGGGAAATGCCAGTCTTGGGGAACGGGCCTGCTTCCCCTCAGAACATGGGGGGAACTGTAGCAGCTGCCTGGTGTAGGAAGGTTCAAGGAGTCAGCCTAGACAGGTGGATCCTTGGGCAATTCTTCATTTTAGGTCCAGAGGGGGACCAGAGGAGTGCTGGGTACTGATATTCAATTTTATTTATTTATTACGCTCTGTGTAATCTCTGGCACATGTGGTCCCAAAGGATACCCCTGAGTAAGACCCTCAAGGGAGTTAAAACAGCAAGATATCAAGCGATACAACGAAGTCCAAACCCATTGAGGTTGCAACAGCCTCCCTACCCTGCCCCAGGGCCTCAGTTTATTTCTGAGCAGGTCTGAACCCTGCCAGAAAGCAGCAATTCCTGGACCTCCTCTGGAAGTGCTTCCACCCCTGCCACGAGCCGTCTTACCCGTGCACATTCCCTTTAGTATCTGTCCAGAAATTGGGACTGGGCTGCAAAGAACACTCCCCGCTTTCTACAAAGCGCTGCCTGTTCTGTGTTCTGCCTCTCTAAGAGCGAGCCCAGAAGGACTCAAGGACTCAAGCCATGTGAGAGAGAACGGGAGGAAGCAGTTTCCTTTGTGCAGCAGAGGTCTCTGTGAGCTCCTGAACCTGCTCTTTTACTGTGGTTTTATTTATTTAGAATCTTCATGCACTGAGCTTTAGATAAAGTGGGAAATAAATCTTTTAAATAAATAAGTAGCTTTTCCTCAGAAAAAGTTTCCAGAACAAATAACATAGCACAATGCTTCTCAAACCTTTTGCACCAGGACCCACTTTTTAGAATGGCACTTGTGTCAGGACCCACCAGAAGTGATGTCATGCCTGGAAGTGACATCATCAAGCAGGAAGTGACATCACTGTGATGTAATCAAATGGCATTCCTGAAATGCAAACTGGCATTCTTGTACTGCATCAATTGCACAACCATGAAATATCCCTAACAGGAAGCAAGATTAGGATCAAATGTTATTTAAAAGCATGAAACTAAAAACATTTAAACCCTCAGTTGAAAATTCAAACTGATAACACTCACAAAAGGAATATAGCAAGAGTAAAGTCTACAGCTTCCAAGATGACTGCTCCCAGCTTTCCGCAGCCCACCTGACATCAGGTCACAACCCACCAAGTGAGTCCCGACCTACGAGTAGAATCGGCTTCAAAGCTGGAGCGCCGATGCAGGGGTGCTGGCGCTCCACACCTTGCATCGATGCTATAACATAGCGTCGACACAAGGGGAAGGGTAGGATTATGCTGCCCGTAAGGCTCAGCTTTGCATGGAGGAGGAAGGAGGAACTTTGTCGTGACAACTTAGGACACTTACTACCAGGAGGACTGAAAATGAATTTGAGGGAGTGTTTCCATCAATTGGTGAAGGGATCATCCGTCCAAATGCCAGTTTGCACCCCTGAGTCACTCTTAATGCAAGATGACTTCAAGGTGATGTCCAGAACTCATAGAACTTTCTCCTGGGGAAGCTGCATTGCACAGGCCTTGCTAGGAAATTTAATTTGAGAAGAGGAAGGGACAGATTGGAGGGAGGAGTCTCGACCATCAGGCAATCGAGCCTTCTGTTGTTACCACCTCCAAATTAATTTCTTGTAATTGTTTTGCACTTCCAGAATTGTGGCAGCTTAATAATGCGTCGAGACTGCCTCGCCTTCCGCCATGCCTTTGTGCGTCTCTCTTCACTGCACGACACAAGCGTCTGCCTTGCCTTCTAAGATCAGCAGGGCAGGAGATGCATTAGGAGCCTCTTTCAGTGTTATTTCTGTCCCCCTTCTGAGTGAAGCCAACTGGCAACCAACCAGCCCAAGAACACCTGTAGAGGACTGGGTTTTATCTCCTTGGCAGTGCATGACATACTGGCAGAAGGACTGGAGCGTCCAGCCACTCATGGCACCAAATCTGATGACTGCAGGGCTCCTGGCTTCTGTTTTCCCTTCAGCGCAGAAGCATTTGTGTAGCATGTCTCAGGCATTAAATGTGATGCCTTTATGTAGACCAGTGGTCCCCAACATGGGGCACACACCCCACGGGGGGCAATTTGATTTTTAAGGGGGGCAATTCAAGAATGAGCTATTAACAATGAATTTTTTGACTTTTTTTTGTGTTAACAGTGAATTTGAAAGCCTGCTAATTGTTCTTGTATCTTATTATTCATAAATTCAGCTAAGAATGTTTTTAAAATTTCCCTCTTTCCGCGCCATCTTTTATTTTTCTCTTTCTTGGATGCCATGTTCTTTGGAACCTTGTTTAAACCACGTTAATGGCCTTTTAGGCTTCCTCCACGTGAATAGGAGTTCACGTTTTGCATAATAAGAACTGTATGTCACGGGGGGCATCAGGATTTTAGAGATGCTTAGGTTGGGCCAAAAAAGGTTGGGGACCACTGGTCTAGACTGACACGAGAGAGTAGCAAATTGCCTAAGGCCATTGTGGATGTTTGTGGCTGGGGACATAAACCTGGGGCATCCCAGCTCATATCTCCAAATGCTTGCAACCCCAGCTGTTGCAAAGGGCCAGAGTTCAAAGGAGCATGTCCAGCCTCCTTTCAGAATCCCCTGCCTTCTCCTGTTTTGCACTATCTAGTGCCCCTGCCATTTGCATCCTGGACAGTCTGCCGCTGGGACTACGAGTTGGAGGAACCTCCTTTGGCTAGGAAGGTTAGCCAAGGTTCCCTGCTACTGGAGGGGCTCCACCCTCACAGGTTTGCCATTGGGTCTCCTCAACAGGAAGACCTGTCGGCACTTCTCATTCAGGGCTGGCAACAATAGGCTTTCCCAGCGCCTACTGAGCATTGACAGTAATGTCTGCATATGCCTTAAAATTATAACGCAGTCCTAATCTGGAGTTAGGCCAGCACAAGGGCCACTGTAAAGTGCGTTCGGACCACTCTCTGAGTCAGGGAGGATGGTGCATGTCTGTGTGCTGGCCTCTGTGACTCCGAGAGTGGTCCAAGCATATCTTATGGTGTCTGCTGTGCCAGCCAAACTTTGCTGCCTAACTGTGCCGGCCTAATTCCAGGTTAGGATTGCGCTCCGAATCACAATTTTCCGCAGCAAGTAAACTCTGGAGCAAACATTTTGTGTTTCACCGCAACATGGGATTTGTAGTATATCTGAGATGGTTTGATGCAGCGAGTGATGAAAATACGACACCTTGAGAGGCTGCAGCACTGCAGCGTCATGAAAACGAGCTGCAGCGTTCAAGGTGAACTACAAGTTCCACGAATGCTCTGTTGATAAGGCTGACGGTGCAATCTTGGGCCTTGTCCTTGGGCTCGTTGGAACCTCGCTGTTAGACCCAAATAGCCTTCCTTGGAAAGGTCCGAGAAACCCAAGGCGAAGCCGAACATGCCCTCAGGCCTCCTGCTTGCCTGTACATGGTGCAGTTTGGTCCTTGGCCGTCCTTGTGCGCGTCTACTATTAATAGCCCTCTTAATCTTCCGCGGGAAGCCGCAGCATCCAATATTTCTCAAGCAAATGAGGTTTCTCCAGTGTTTGCTTGAGGCTCTTAACTTCTAGTTTGAATATATTTATTTCAACCTTTTTTTTTTCCCTTCTCTCTCTCCTCCCTCTCCTTCTCTGGGGGGATGTTGTGAATGTTTAAATTTCCCCATCATAAGCAAAAGCCTGCTAAGCGAAGTGAGACAGAAAGAGACATCTCGGAGAACGGCACACAAAACCAACTCCCCTTCGCATGCAAAAGGGTAACTGAATCTCTTCCCTCCTAAAGAAATGAGGAGCCCCAGGAGAGGAGGGCTGGGGAGGCAGATTGCAAAGCATTTGCAACTATTAATAGACAACGGAGTATGGGGAGGGCTGGACTCAGAGGCACGATAGTGCTGTGCGTCATGTGGGGAGCTTCGTGAGACTGACCCGCCCAGCCCAGGACTATCTTCTCTGAATGGGAGGGACCTCCAAGGCCTTAGGTTCTGGGGGAGAGAGAGTTAATAATACTGTTAGTTATTAGAGTTAATAGAGTTAATAATACTCTCCTTAATAAACAGGAAATGCTGGTGACTGAAGCTGGGTTGCTTTCATCTTTCTTCCCATCTTTTGAAATTGCAGATTGCCCAGTCCATTTCCAAAGTGGAACCAGTGCAATGGGAGTTCTCCACTGTTTTGTCTCTTGTTCCACTGCAACTACGAATGTGTGCATTGATAAAATGCTGCCCAAAGAAGCACTCTTGATGTGTTGGAGGGCATGCTTCAAGATTGGGCTTGCCCTCATGCTTGTCCTCAGGATGGGTCTTGTGAGGTCAGATTGACTGATTGAAGGAGCACATGGCCCTCTGCTTCATTGCCACACACAGTGTATCCATGTGCCATCATCCTCATGATCACGTTGAGGTTATTGTTCTGCAGAGTTTTCTCAAGACAGATGTGCAAGTGATGAAACATAAAGGGGGGGAATGTGCCATTGAAGGGAAGGAACCATAAGCTGTAGCACACCTGCACATTTTTCAATTCAAGAATTAATTAATTAATTTGAATCTCCTACCTGATCCAAAAGGCGATGCAGAGTGGGACTAGAGTGGGACTAGGAGAAATCCATTCTGCTCAGCTGAAACTAGAGCAAAGAATGAACTTTACAACTTAGCCATGGCTCCTCCCTGCAAATCTTTTAAAGATAGGTTCATGCTTGCTTTGCAAGTGATGGATTTGGGACCTTAAAAAAAAGGACATCTTGGCCCATGTAGTAGTAGAACAACACATTTTGTCTGACAACAGGACCAAAAATAGAGTTGTGTAGGATCACTTGCTCCATGTTGTGATATTATGTTGAATGTTCTCCTCAACCCCCCCCCCCAAAAAAAATAATCCTTCTTTCTCTCTCTCCCTATCATTGGCTGCAGGTGACAGTTCCTCTGAAGTTTAGTTAAGCTCCGTTTCCCAGCTGCAGAGTGTGTGTAGTCACCTGTCCCAAATTGGAGGAAAGGGAGAGAAGACTCTCTCCAGTCGTGCACAAACGGGATGTGCTGAGTCCCTCTCTGATGGGCTCCCTGTGCAGTGATTGCAGTCCTTCCCCATTATGTGATGGAGAGGAAGCCAAGAGTGGTTCCAACCTTGGCAAAAATCATCTCATTCTCTATGCCTGAGCAGACCGTTGATAGTGAACGGATGCGGAAGGCCTTGCTAGGACCCGAAGAAGTATCCGTCTTCCGCTCCTCACTAATCTCTTAACTATTCTTACAAATGGCCTGGAAAGTAGGGCATTTAACTCAACATGGCGATTATTTTTAACCTTGTGCATAGCGAGGAAAGAGATTTGCTTTGGTGCAGAAAGCAGGCCAGGTTCATGGTATTAGTGCCTGGGGGAGAGCAACAGGGCTTGGACTCTGAGCTGAATTGGTTGCCTCGTGTGGAGCCACGCTGAGGCTCTCGGATCAAGAGGTGAAGACCTTCCTTTGGCCTTTGGCAGGGACTTTGGGGCTTCAGGGCCTGGTTCGGGGAGTTGCCCAGATCTGGATGCTCATGCTTCGAGGAGGAGACCTCCTTCAGCCAAAGGCGTGAAATGGCCACTCCTCTGCTTGACCTGCCAGGAATGCCATTCATGGCTACTGTGCATAAGGGTTAAGCAAGAACCCTCATGTTCAGGGGCAGTCTGCCAGTGCTTTCCTGTTGCTGGGAGTGGGGAGGCCAAGAAGCAGTACAGGAGGTGCTCTACGGGGGGGGGGGACTTTGAGAAGTACTCGAGTTTGGACTCGAGTTTGGTCTGGTCTGCTGAGGTTCTGCACACCCTTCATACCCGACTTGCTGCACAACATGACCAAAAATTGGGTCATGACCCACTGGTGGGTCCTGGACCCACAGTCTGAGAACCGCTGCCATCGAAGGTATTTTCCTAAGATCTTGACCTGCGTGAGGTCAAATACTTTGTCTTTGCAGATGCTGCATGTGAGGGGGACAGTGCGAGGCAGCCAAGAAAAGAGTCGTAACTTTCCCCCCCCCAACCTTCTTAACTTGGGTCTGGGTAGCAGCTGGCAAAACAAGTGTAATGCATAAACCGTGGGCATCAAACCCGTCTTGCCAAGCTGCCCTTGGAAATCTCTGTCTGCAGCCTGGAATCTGTCAGTGGTGGCTGGAGGGGGACAGGAGGGGACTGTGTGAGATGCCTGGTGTGCTCTCCAGACATTGTTTCTCATTGCCAGGAAGGTGAGAGGAAGGGACTGGGGAAGCGCCTCTGCAGCGTGGGTTGCCTAAGAGGCCTGGAGGCATCTGACAGTTTGACTGAGACGTGGGGTCTTACTAATTTGAGGCTGTGTTCTTGGAAAGAGTGGGAGAGAGTGAGAGAAAGTGAAATCTATTCTGGGCTAGATTGAAGTTTCTGCTCCTGCTGATACAGGAAACTCATCTCAGCCGCTGCCTTTGAATGACAGGAAAAGCGAGTGGAACGGAGCCTCTCCAAGGGGCCAGCCGGGGGCAGCTCTTCCCCTTGGGGCCGCCTGTGCTGGGTCTGAAACATGGAAAGTCTGGCCAAAGTAAATGAGCCCCCGCCCCATTAAAACAACAGCCGAGTTTAAATAGCTGCTGCAGGATTTCCTTCCTTCCTTCCTTCCTTTTCCTCTCCGCTCCCTTCAAAGAACAGTGAATTGAATTAACATTTGAGGTAGCATTTATTGCTGTCCCTTCTTTTTATTAGCTGCTAAATAACTTGCATAGACATTTCAGTTGCTTATAGCCTGTGGTTATAATAAACCCCATTATGCATCTCTGTTATCTGCCCTCTTATTTCCTACTAATGCAAGTGAGAGCTCAGGATTCAAATTCTGGCACACATCCTTCTCCTGCCTCCCCCCCCAACCCCCGCACACACACACATTCAGTAACTAAGGTGTGTTAATCCTCCCCTGAGAAATATTGTTAGCATCACTGTAACATGAGAACATCAAAAGAGCTCTACTGAACTGGGTCCATTCTGCCCTGCATCCTGCTTATGGCAGTGAATATACAGATGCCCTAAATTCTGCTTCGGTATTACAGGAGAGGGAGAAAAACTTCCCTCTGTCTTAACTCTCCACACCATGTACAATTTTGTATGCCTGAGGGTGCAATCCTAACCTGGAGTCAGGCTGGCGCAGTTTGGGTAGCAAAGTTTGGCCAGCACAAAGGCCACCGTAAAGTGAGTTTGGACCACTCTCTGAGTCAGGGAGGATGGCTCACGTCTGTGTGCTGGCCTCTCTGAGTCTAAGAGCGGTCCAAACATACTTTACAGTGAACCTTGTGCTGGCCAAACTTTGCTGGCCTAATTGTACCAGTCTAACTCCAAGTTAGGATTGCACTCTCAATCATGTCCCCAGTCCTACTTTTCTAAACCAAAAGCCTTCAACTCTTGTAGCTTTTCCTGGAAGGAGGCAATCCATCCCTCTTGTGCTCATCCTTTGCAGCCCCTTCTCCAGCTCAACCACGTCCTTTCTGAGAAGTGGTGGCCAGAACCCCTCCCAGTATTCCAATCATGGCTTCAGTACAGCTGAGCAGCAGAAACCCCAACAAGTTCATTGTAGTATAATGTGCCTTTTCTTCAGTCAAATCCCCAATTCAGGCACAGAGATTGTGGAAAAACTTGTTGAGGGGGAGAAAAGCTGCTACAACTTTTTTGTAGGACGACAATGGGAGGGGAGAGATTTTCAAGCAAATTCTCCCCTTTGCAATGTGCTCCTCACCAAGTATCCAAGCATGCACTCTGTGCCCGGCAGAAATGAGTGAGATCTCACAGATGCCACTTGGGCAGAGGTGTCCCTTTGGTGAAAATCGGCCCTGGGGAGGCCTGGCTTGCCAAGCTGATGAGGAGCATCTTCCTCCGTTCTTCTTTTAGATTTTGACTTAATGAGCACCATACGGCAGTGTCCCACAGGACACAATTCAAGGGAATTGAAGCAAAAGTGCTTGCTGTTTGGGTGCTTCCCGATAGGCGAGCAGGATGCTCCTCAGAGAACTGATGAAACCAGCTCATTAGGATCGAGGGCCTTTGGAGTGATGGCGTTTGGCGCCTCAGCCGGAGAACACACACACACACACACCCTTCTTCCGAGGCTCCCGTAAGAGGGACGGAGACGGCTGCCACTGTGCTTGCCTGTAAAGTCAGTTGTCCACCTCCATCCTCAGTGTCATGTGGGCTGGGCAGGTGCTTAATTTCTTAACAGCTTGGTTACACCTGCCAAATAGAAGGCTGGTGACTCTGTTTTAGCATTTATGTTGGAGAAACAATTGACTGGGTTCTGAGGATGAGCATGCATCTTGGGGAGGGTAGAGAGAAATTTCATTAGTTTATCGATCCAAACTCTGTTACCCTTTGTGCAGAATTCCTTACAGAAACCTCTGTGGCTTTTCAGCTGGGAGGTTGTAGGGGAAAGGCAGCCTCGTGAGCTAGGTGAAGTCGCAGCCCCAAGGACTTCCTCCTTGAGATGTCTGAGCATCTGGTCCCAATACAAGGTGGAGTTGGTATTTTGTTCTTTTGTTCTTTTGTTCTTTCATTCTTGTCCCAGACAGTACTCTTTCTGGGTGTGAATTTAGACAGAGCTAAGGAGCTCCTTTGGAACGTGGTGGTGCTGCGGGTTAAACCGCTGCTGCTGAACTTGCTAACCGAAAGGTTGGGAGTTCAAGACCACGTGGCGGGGTGAACTCTCGTTGCTTGTTCCAGCTCCTGCCAACCTACCAGTCCGAAAGCACCTAAAAATGCGAGTAGATAAATAGGTACCACTTTGGTAGGAAGGTAAGGGCATTCTGTGCACTACGGTGTATAGTCATGCTGGCCACATGACCACGGAAGCTTGTCCTTGGGCAAACGCCGGCTCTTTGGCTTAGAAATGGAGATGAGCACTCTCCTTACAGTCGGTAACGACTAGACCATTCAGTCATGGGGAAACTTTTACCTTAATCATCGTCATCGTCATCGTAACCTTTATTGGCATACAACCTTAATCACTTTATGGACCCTCCAAGTTCAGGGGCAATCTACCTTCAAATGTTGAATACCATTCAGTCGTGGGGAAACCTTTATATTACTTTTTTTAAGGACCCCCTTGGAGTTACTGTTCAAGGTGTCCCAAGCAGAATTGGTTGGTGTCTCTGATGGCCAAGGCACCAAAGGGTGACAGTTCACAGTCTAGACTCTCTTCGAAGACCTCTTTTCTCATACAATCCCTCTGCTGGAAAGCTCCTTCTCAGATCACTTTCCTAGGAAAATTTGGCTTAACCCCAGAGTATGTGTTTTGAATGCAGAAGGCCCCATGTTCAGTTCCTGGTAGCGATTCAGGCTGGAAAAGCCCCTTCTCTGCCTGAAACTCTGGAAAGCTGCTGTCCGTGTGTGTAGACAGTGTTGACCTAGCTGGATTGGCCTGACTCAGCATATGTTCCTATATTCCTTCTCCCCCCTCCTCTCTCTCATCTCACCCAGATTCTACACACAGATTTCCAATTCTGCAGGGCAGGAAGTGTGTGTTAATATTTCAGAGATCACAAAGTGTCTGTCCTACAAACCTAGGATCTAGTTCCAATTCTTTTTCTGGACTGATTGCGTACAAAACTGAGTAAAGTGGGTGTCAAACTGGAGAACTCACCACCCTCCCATCAGCCCAGTAGGTCCATTTAACAGATCCTCTCCAATTCGAGGTACAAGTTGGGTACATACTCAGACTGAAAAAGGAGGAAACCTTGCTGGTTAAATGGGTGCTGTTGGCATAGGCTGCTCCCTCTGGGCATTGTGTGGGAGACGAAGGGACTGGAATGTGCACCAGTTGCCTTGACAAGGGGATGGGGCAGATTGATGGAGGAAATGCCCATCACGGGTTACAAGTCGCAATGGCTGTATGTCGGTTCTGGGCTTTAGAGGGAGCCCATCTCTGAGTGCCATGTGACAGGGAGTGATAAGAGGATGCCGGTATCTTGTTGTCTTGTGTGCTCCCTGGGGCATCTGGTGGGCCACTGTGAGATACAGGAAGCTAGATTAGGGGGGCATTGCAATTTGTAACCTGTGATGGATCCAGCAGGGCTCTTCTTGTGTTCTTATGAGCCACTCCCCTGACATTCTCTCTCTCTCTCTCTCTCTCTCTCTCTCTCTCTCTCTCTCTCTCT
>JAJKFI010034672.1:0-12844 GCA_029204185.1 Lerista edwardsae | reverse complement strand
GATCAGGTATTCAAGGCAGTATCTTCTTCCAATATCCTCTTCCCCCCAAAAAAACCTGAATTCTTTTTTTCAAGGGGGATTGGGGGGACTTCCCCAAGTTTTCTCTTTAATCTTCTCATAAGGCTTTTGATGTTCCCATTGGTTCTAATGTGGAACTCCCCTAAGACGTTTTATGCCTTGTCTTCCTCCCTTTTAAAATGCCTCAGCCATTTTGTGTGCACAGGAACCTCCAAATCTGCCTCACAGCTGACATTAGGGAAAGCTGTACGGCAAGTCCAGGCACTTGATACCCCTGCAGAATGAGTTGATGTTTGTCTCTCTCCCTGTTTGCACTCTGCATCTTCAAATGCAGGTATTCCATTAAACATCAGAGAACATATTTATTTTATGAATGACTTCGGGGAGGGGAGAATAAACCCCACCAGGATACTCTCTGGGAGGCTGGTTTGTATTCTATTTTGTCAGCAAACAACACCAAAAACAAAATTGGTGAGTTTAATACTTGTGTGGGTCCTGTGGGATCGTCCTGACGAATGCAAGATGACAGTTGTCACAACAGTCCATATAAATACAAGGCTGTTTGCAGGAATCTGTTCTATTTTTAATGCAAAGCCCCACAGAACTGGCTCTGGGGGGAGATTGTCTAGGGAACCCGCTGTGATATCTATCATTCACATTGCGCTGTCACTTATAAACATTTTTTTCCCCAGTTCACTTGTATTAGTTCAATGAAACCACGGTTAATCAGGTACATAATCTGCCAGCTGCAAGTCGTGATGATCTGAAGCTATTTGCCTGGCAGTTCGGGGAGCTTTGGTGGGGAAAAGCTGATGGGTCCCACCCTGTAATTGTCACTTTCTCTATATGCAGGTGTGTTTTGCTTATTTTATTCTGGGAATTTTTTTTAGTCCCACTGCAAGAAACACTTCAAATTACGACCAGCAAAATTATGACCAGCAAAATTAAAGAATTTCAAGACAGATCAAAATCCTCGTTTGGCTTCACCTCACTTATTTCTGTATCATTATTCATTTCAAATTTAACAGTGGTTCACACATTTAGAAACAACTTCTGTAGGATCAACAACGAAGCAATGCAAACAAAAGCACCTGATCCTGTAATGCAGCACCAGGACCTCAAAAACTGTGGGTGCAATCCTAACCAATTTCCAGCGCTGGCATAGCTGTGCCAGTGGGGCAAGTGCTGCATTCTGCAGTGTAGTAGTAGTCATGGAGGCCTCCTCAAGGTAAGGGAATGGGTTTTTTTTTTCCCCTTACCTCCGAGCTGCATTGCCCTTACTCCACTTCTGGAAAGTAGGTTAGAATTGAGCCCTAAGAGGTATTATAAGCCAAAGGACACAACTGTAGTAAAGGTCCATAAATAACCTTGACTTGGAAGGGCCATTAAAGGTTGTCTAGGCCAAGCCCTGTTGATGCAGGAACTCCACAATGAGAGCATCCCCAACACGTAGCTGTCCAGGCCAGCAAGGAAGAGCATTCACCCCTCCTAGGAAATTGGTTCCATTGCCAAGCTGCTATTACCCTGGACGTTATGTTTGCCTGAAACCTTTTCTTCAGCAGCTTAAGCCCATTAGATCTAGCCTTGCTTTGGGGGCAGCAGATACGCAAAAATTCTGTAAGGCTTTCTGAAGTTACGTTTTCATGTGCCTTTGGAAAGACGGCAGAGAAGAGACTACATGAGAAGATTCCAGAATGGGTCTGTTACTAAAAGGGCTGTGCTAGAGGCTAATATTGCCTCTCCATGTGATGGAATTGAGAGCAGGGTCTTCATCAGAAGATCTCAGGTTTTGGGGATGGACCTCAACACAGTAGCAGCCAAGCCCCAACCACTGTAAACTGAGCTGAATAACAAAGCATTATAGTGATTGTAGATAGTTCACACGTGCATGTAAAACACTTGTCTCATAATTTCATTCTTTTCATGTAGACATACAAATACGTAATCCACTAGAATGCATTGTGTTGAAAGGAGGTGCCACAGAAGTTCAGCCTGCTGTGATAGATCTGTGGTGACCCATTCACATATGCAGGCCGTCAGCTTAAAGTCAGCTTAAAGGAATGAACATATATACGTGAACCAGCTCTCAGGCATCAGTGACTATCTAGTGAACCAGAATCCACCCCCACTGAGAATGCACTGACAGTGTGTGCATTCGCCTTGCCCTTGTGGCTCAGTGCACAGATGAAATATGCAAGATTTGGTAAATCTCAGATTCATCCTAGTTTGAAGATCAAGATGAGATGATTGTCATTGTCTTGTGAGCAAATAATTCGTACACAAATGGTAGGATTGCAACAATATATTTCTAGTGGGAAGGAAAAAAAACCCTAACATTTGCATGGTGCAAAAACCACTCCTTTTTCCATCAATGTTTGGGTGGGGTCTCAAAAAGAAGAAAAATCCTTGGCAGGTAGGGAAGGCAGGTGGCTTAAGCGTTGTCTGGGGGAAGTTCTCCCCCCCCCCCCAGCACCCATTCAGAGTGAGGCAATGTGACATGGAAAGCATCACCCTTACTCTGAATTGGCTTTGCCCTAAGAAATGTCACCACACAGCTAAATTTGATTGATGTTGTGATATTGTGATGTCATGACACAGTGCACAATCCTGGATTGGCTGGACTCACTCTAGGGGAGAGAGAGAGAGATTAAAATGTCAGCAAGAGGAATGAATGGTTTTTCAAGAGCACTGAAAAATACTTCCCCCCCCCAGGGAGCGCTGCATTCTTCCTCCCCCCTGCCCCCACGCACCCCTTTTGCTTCCTAAATGCACATGGATGAACATTTGGTGCAGCCCTAATGTATAGGATGAATATGTAATGATGTTTGTGGTCATGACTTTTTAGTGTGCACTTACGTGCAACCTGATTTCAGTCTCCTCCTTTTGTAAGCAAAATGTCTTTCCTAAAGGATAGCTTACTTAGCTGAGTTTTCTTGCAGCCGCAAGCAGTTGAGACCATCAAAATTGGAAATGTGGAAGGTACGAGCGGATCTGGATCTCTGTCGAAGAGGTTTGTCTCCTGTTGATAATTCTTGTTTCCAGTTGCATTACTCTTTAATTATGTGGACTGGAATTGCCATGCCTCGGGTCTGCCTGAGGCTGAATAATGTTTTTAAGAGATTAAGCTAAATGTCTGTCCGTCTCCTATTTTTGATTCACTCCCACTCTGGGAGGATGCCCTTTTAGGGCATTTATCGTGGTTGTAGAGATATGAGTGATGTGTCAAATTAAAGAACAGAACACAAAGATTTGCAGAAAATGATTCATTTTGCCGGTTTGGCCAGGCCTGCGTCACTGGGGCTTTTTGAAAAGGACAGAAGGCAGGTTCTTTTTTGAAAGAACCTCAGACCTTCCTAGACTTTGATGTTGCTGTTTTGATATCCAAGATCTGGAGATGGGAGAAGCCGGGGCTCTGAGTTCTGTGTTCCAGTAAACAAGCAAACTAGAAGAGCCCCTCTAGAGTTCCAAGAGGAGGCCGTGGGAGAAGGTGGAAGGTGGCTTTCAATCAGTATCCAAGCATCAGAGAAACTGTGAGGAAGGCAATGGTGGCATGCAGAAACCTGCCAAAGCAGCTGTTGAGAGTGAAATTTCTGAACCCAGTATGTTATTGAATGCCCAGCCCCAAAAGATTTGGACAGATAGGGGAAGGGTCACTGACACAAAGAGATCCCATAGAAGTGGAAGCAGGACAGGAGTGGAGGCTATAGACAGTAGCCTATACTGGGGTCTACTTAATGCATAGCATTCACTGCTGGAAGGTGATGGTGGTTATGACTGCTGGCTGAGAGGCCTTCAAAAAGGATTGGACCATCCATGGAGGATTGGCCTATCAACTGCTTTGGCTGTTGCTAGGGGAATGACCCTTTCCTTGTGCAAAGGTGCTGTGTCCCTGACCACCAGTGACTGAAAGGACACATTCGAGAAGGGCTTTTGCTGCCGGCATCGTGTCGGCCTCTGACTGGCCACTATTGGAAATGGGATGCTGGAGTAGAGGCACCCACCTTGACCTGATTGGTCACGGTTGCTTTAATATTGCCGTCAAAGATATAACCGCCAAGCTGACGTCTCATGAAACACCCAGCCCATCAGCATTTGCATACTGTGCTCAGCACCAGGCAGCCATTCCTTCTCTTGAATAAAACATGTTTATGACTGGCTCAAAGTTATCTTGCTTTGTTTACATTTTAATGGGCGCTGCTGGAGGAGAGGAGCCCCCCCTTTTTTATGGCTTGCGCTTAAAGATAGCGAGGGGATGGGGGGATCAGGGATCTGGCTGCCTCCCCGCAAACTGTGTGTTATCCTTCATAGCATCCTGCACACAGAACAGCCTCAGGGTAAAGCCTGGTGCTGCTCGTCAAAGAGGCAAAATAGAAAACAGCAATGTGATGATGCCAAGGAAGATCTGAACTTGCCCAGAGAGGCTAATCCAAGAGATCTGTGAAGTGTCCAGGTTTTATTCACTCCTTTCAGAGAACTGCCTGCTTGCCTCTCAGAGCTGGAAGGGATGGCAGAACTTATCTGTTAATGGTCTTCAACTTGTTCGCTTACATCATTGTAGCAGGCATAGGAACTTTGGGAGATATCAGCACTGGAAGAGGCCTTTATAGCAGCCATCAACTTCTTTGTCCATCTGCCTCAATGTCATGGCCTGGCAATGGCCAGGGAGGGAGAGGTCTTTCCCAGTGAAGCCTGGAGCTGCTGCTGGGGACGAGCCTACAGTGCAAGGGTTCATCTGCTGCATGGCCACACAGTGCTGTCGGCCAACTATTCCCAGCCTACAAAATTGAGTGTAGGGAGAGTTAGAAGGGATAAAAAGAAATACTTCTTTACCCAGTGGGTAATTGATCTGTGGAACTCCTTGCCACAGGAGGTGGTGATGGCATCTGACCTAGGTGCCTTTAAAAAGAGATTGGACGTATTTCTGGAGGAAAAGTCCATCATGGGCTATAGGCCATGATGAGTTGTGCTACCGCCTTACGTTAGTAGTAGGCTACCTCAGAATGCCAGGTGCAAGGGAGTGGAAACAGAATGCAGGCATCTTGTTGTCTTATGTGCTCCCTGAGGCACCTGGTGGGCCATTGTGAGATACAGGAAGTTGGACTAGATGGGCCTTTGGCCTGATCCAGCAGGGCTCTTCTTATGTTCTTAACTTGCAATTGGAAGTCTCCAAGCACCACCTGTTCACATTTGTATGAATCCATGACCCCACTAACCATATTTGATTGTTGCTTGTCTGCACACCCCCCCCCCCAAAAACACCCCATCCCTAGGGAGAGGAAGTTCCTAATCACCCACTTTTGGTGGGGGAGGTCGACTTGACAGGGAAGTCCCTCCTTGCCTCACAGTCAGGAAGACTCTGCTCAGCCTTGCATGAAGTTTAATAGCAACTTTTTTTTTTGCACAAAACAAGGTTCTTTGCATCCCTGTTGATTGTATAATAGAAGGAAATGAGCTGAGTCAGCTCCTGCACGACTGAAGAGGCCCAAATGCCAGCTTTGCCCTCAGGGAGAACTTTCTCTCTTCCTCCTCTGACAGTCCCGGGAGATAGCCTAATTAAAACTACAGATGCTGTCTTTAAAAAAAATCCGCTTGCCAGATGTTTGTTTAAAATGACCCAACACTGGCAGCTGAAAAGGAAGAGGCCGGCCACATCTGATGCCACCACGTAACCTTTTTTTTGTAGGCTGTCATTCTGTATGCTAATGAAGCACAGCTGAATTTCAGTGGCAGCCTAGCAAGCCATAAAGCAAATGGCTTTTTGAGTGCGACGCATCAGCAATTCTTATCACCTGACATCTGGAGCCACCCGCACGAGCTGACTGGGTAATGAGAACATGGCTCCGTCACCCGACTTGGGAGGAAGCTTTTGCAGCCTGCTTGGGGGGTACTTGGAGAGGCCGTCTGCTGGGAGCTGGGATGGAAGCGTCGCCACTCCTGGGACTGGAGCCGGGATGCCTCAAGTCCCACCCCCAAGCAGCTTCAGAAGCCCTTCCTCCCTGCAGCCTGCATTTTGCATCATAGCATGTCTACCTACCCTTTGGCCTGGCTTTCTTGGGTCTCCCAGTACCCCACAATAAACCTGTGCCTTAGTTACGCTGAAAGGGAGATGGGGAGGACAGGTTGGACGGGACTTTGAACCTCCTGGGCTCCCCTTCCAAGCCCAACCCTCTCAGCCCTGTGCCACTGGCTCTCCAGCAGATTTTGCCAGTGCAATGAACCACCTTCTCCTCACCTGCAGCACAAGAGCCCCTGTTCCTCTGTGGCCAGAGGTGCTGCTTTGCACTAGCCCACAATGTGCTGCATTGGTTCCTGCTCCATGTTAGATGACTCTGTGGGGTGAGTGCTGGAGGCCCTGATCTGCAGGCAGAAAGCTGAGCTCACAGTCTGCTTTTCATGGTGGCCAAATTTTCATGGTGGTCTTTGGGAAGCTCACAATGGGGGGGGGGGATGCAGGCAAGAACCCCATCCTGCAATCTAGCAGCCATCACCCGGTAGTTGCCTTTGAAGGCTCCACCCACACAGCCTAAGCCAGCTGCACCTTGGCTTCTCTGCCATATGTTTCATGCTTTGGCCGGTTCTGCCAGGGCATGGCTGGGGCCAAGGATGGCCAGGTCCCAAACTAGAATGTTCTAACCAGAGTCTGTGGTGTGTGTCGCTTGAGTCAGAGCCAGGCGAACTCAGGCAGCCGCCTGCGCTCCTATTCAGTTCTTAAGTCTAGGTCAGTTCAGAGCTTTTTCAGAGTTTCTCAGCCTGGTTTGCTCTGCCCCACCAGAGATACACACATACTTCAAGAGTTGCCAGTTTTGGATTTGAAGAGGGACTGGGAGGGACTGGTGAAGTTGGGATAGGCAGGATTCATGATGATGGTTTTGCAGCTGGGTGGTAGAGGACCACTTTGCACAGAGAAGGTTTCAAGGTCCATGGCCTTTGCCTGGAGATCTCTTGACAGCTCTGTACAACAGTCTGACTCGCTAGAAGGCAACTTCCCCTGTTCTACCAGCTTTCAGCCCGAGGTTGCCAAACTTCTGCTTGTTCATCGCCCAATCCGACCAGGTATCCTAAAGGGAAGATGGCCGAGAGAATGCAGGTTGCACAGGTTGTCATCTGCAGTATTTTAGCAACAAATAGAGTTTGGGGGGGGGAGTTCAAGTGAAAGTTATTGGTGGAACATATAATTGCTATTCAGTCCCTGTTGTTTTCCGGCAAGATGATGAATATAGCACCCTTTAATCAATTTCTTTTAAAGCAGATTGACTCTCGCTTTCCCCTGGACCGACAATTTATAGGCAACAAACGTCTATTGGCACATTTATCAAAGAAAACATGGAGGTTAAATTACAGTTAAACTAGCAGCTCGCTGTCAATAGCAAGGGATCTCAAACTATGTTTGCAGCTATCATAATCGAGGCAGGTTTTGTCATCCTCTACCAAGTGGGATGTCAGAATGATTGCCTTTTGCTCGCTCGCTCGTGCTCTCTCTCTCTCTCTCTCTCTCTCTCTCACTCACACACACACACACACACACACACACACACACACACACACACACACAACGGCTGACATACATCATCCTGGGATTAAGACCAGCATCCTGTATCAGGAGAAACACAAATTGGACCTGGGAAATGAATCACTGCAGTGTTTCTCTGGAAAACCAGAAATAATTCAGATCCATGGGGGATGCAGGGAAGTAAAGCTTTCCTGGTGCATGCAGTTTAAAAACTGAACCCTGAAATAGTTATTTTACCCCCTTCAAAAGGTACAGTACCGCACTTGCAAACAGTATCATTTGACTTGGGGGGACTGTGCCTGAGATGGGGTTCTAGGTGCTGCCCCCTTACCTGGCATGCCCCAGCCTCTGCTCCTCCTGGATTGTTAAAGGAAGAGGGAGACTTGCAGAAGGATTGTGGAGGAGGTGCCTCTGCTCAGCTCACTGCTCTCTCCTCCCCCCTCCATTCCATTCCCTCTTCCTTTCTTCCAACTCAGAGTGGATGGGAAGGAGAGAATGCTACTTCTCCATCTCCACAGTATGGCTGCAAGACTGAACCTTGGGATTAGCAAGACCCTCATTTGAACCTTGCCTCTTTCAGCCTCAGAATGACCTGGGTGCAGGGGGGCAAATCATTGAAACATGGGTTCAGTCCCCCCCCTTCCCGGATTTTCTCGTTCTCCAGTTGGAGTGCTAATGTTAAAAACCGGATCGGTAGCTGATTCAGGCACTTCGAACCACTTTGGATCTGGTTTATTGTTATTGTTATTGTTATTGTTATTGTTATTATTATATTATAATAATATAATGTAATATAATATAATATAATATAATAATAATAATAATTCAGTTTATACCCCGCCTTTCTGCCCATAGGCACGCAAGGCGGCTTACAACAATGACAATAAAATACAATAAAAATTACAATTTCACATTAAAAACAATAATTTAAAAACAACATTAAAACAATTAAAATTTAAAAAAAACAGTAAGCCCCGTGGATCATTTAGTCATTCCATGCAGAATAATACAGTACATAATTATTTTGCTCGCTGTGCAGCTCTACAGAATGAATGCAATGACAAAACATTAACTGGAGAGGAAGCGTTTGTCTTTTAAGCAGTTTATTTTTTGAATTTTTAAAGATTTTTACAAGCAAAATGCGTAGGATAACAGACAGGGGACATGCCGTTTATCCTTTGTCAGGTCACGTTGATCCATCTCGCGATAGAGGCTCTCCTCCCCAAGATCCTTTTGGTTTGAGATGCCTCTGCAGTTGCAGGTTTAAAAGCAGCTCTGACTTCAAGTTCATGGCACTTGTGAATGGTTTGCACAGATGCGTTTCTTAATCAAGGGAAGTTGTAAAAAAAAGGTGCAGGCTGATCACAGTCGCTTGTAGTCATTTGCTGTATTTGGTGTATTTGTATATGTTTGATATGTTTGATTAGCTTCTGACACTTGTCATTAGAAGAGGAAGGAAAAGGCAAAGCTCGGTTATTGCAAGGAGCCTTGGAGGGGCACAGTGGGGATCGCTGCACAGACACACGCATGGCTGTTGCTCTCCAAGAAGCCCTTTCGGAAGGCAGGTGGGAGAAACCTTGAGCAGGGACTGGAGGCCGGGGCAGTTGTGTGCTGCTGGTGGGGAGAGCCACATGTACTAAACTGGAAAATAATTAACACCCCACTAATGGTCTGCAAGGGTCTGCTCTGCAGAAGAGGGTGGTCAGCCCTCAGGTGCTGGCATAAACCAGGCATGGGCATCTTGCCACACAACCTTATGTGTGTTTATTTTGAAGTCTCACATAATTAAATTGGACTTGTTCCCAGGCAAGCATGTGCAGGATTGCAGCCTCAGTGGTGGGCAGGCTGGCAGGGCGAGGGGTGGCAAAGCACCCAGCATTTCCCTGTGCTGAGATTCCCAGTCTGAAGGAATGCTTTTGTTCTGGCCTAGGAATTGCTCTCTCTGGAATTGCTGAATTCCCATCCTTTCACCTGGGGGATTCTGTGCTGTCATGCTGTTATGACCCTCCTTTCTCTGACAGGTGGGCCCAGCAGCGCAGGGGATAGAGGATCATTGCCCAGCCCTCATGTCTTCTGGATGAGGCTCCTGGTGCCTGAGAACAATTTGGCTTGCAGCTTTTGTTGTGGTCCCTGCTGTAGATGTGCTTCCAGTGCAAGCCAGTCTTGTTGCCATCCAAGAATCATTGCTGCTCCTTCCAAGTTTGCAAGAGGTGAGATGGGAGCCAAATAACATGGTGTACTGGCCAGAGACTCTCCGGCAGCTCAGCTGAGCACCATGGCTGGTGCGATGGGCTCCCCTTGAGGCACAGCCCCCCAGAGATGCCACTGGATGGCTGAGCCTAGCTAAGGAGTTCCCATCAAGGCCCATTTGCCAACTGCCGTGCCGTGTGGGAGACGCTCAAAATGAATGTGGGATTGTTCTCCCCTCTCATAAGCATAGTCTGTGTGCAGTATTTTCTGACAGCCTTGGCACCTTCTTTGGTCAGCGTCCAGCAACGCCTCTGCAGAATTTCCATTCGGCTTTGTCTCAGGCTGGCCTCTTTTCTTTCTCAATCTCTCTCTCCATGGAGCAAAATAGGAACACAGAAGCAGCCAGTTCTGTCCTTTGCATGCCAAAACCACACTTCACAATGCCATCACAAGAGGCAAGGAGGCTGCATGCCTCGGGCAGAGGCTGTTGGATTAGGCTTGAAGAGTGACTGCCGGGAAGTCTGCTTGGAGTGCAGCTCCTTTTACTTGGGGTGATCTACGGGAGAGCGTTGTACCTCCTGATGGGGCAGGACCAGCCCCAAGCCTGCAGGTGTCCAGGTTCTCCTCTCCATCTTGCCTCCACCCATGTCCTGTGGCCCACAGCCTGCGGGATTCTGTTCTGGCAGTGCTTTTTCGCCATTCAGATTGTATCTGCAGATCTGCAACTACAGTTCTGCCCAGGATGCGGTTTAGGACAGAAGGCAGAAGTCAAGGAAATAACTTGCAAGATTGTGGAGGGGTGGTTGGAGAGAATGGAAATGCCAGACCGTCGTGTCAAGGCGGCCTGAGTTGGTGTGTAGATGTTGAGAGGGAATCTCATGAGGACAGAGTGGGGAAGGAGAGGCCTGCAGATTCTTAGAATCCGCCTGACACAACGTTTTGATGCTCTTCAGGAAGGTGATGGCTCTTTAAGTGGGGCTGCGGTTCCTGCCAAGGCTTTTCTTTCCGTATTACCCACCTCCCACTGTGGTCCAGCAGCAATAACTACAGCTATGAGAATTCCCTCCTGGGGACTTGAGCTTTATTGCTCTTTTTTTTCTTTCTGGTGACCCTGCAGCAGTCTGTTCTCTCAGATGTGTGGAGGAGCCACTTGGCAAATCTGATTGGGATGGGCAGCGTTCACTCTCTGTGCCCGCAGGAATGCCCGCTACCAGTGGCTTCTCAGAACGGAGAACAGAAAATGTGATTTCTCCATTAGGGTGACTTGGGCTTGTGGGGTGGGCTTGAAAACTCCACCTGCCTTTCTGGATCCACTTGAGGCCATGGGTGGCCACGTCTGATCTAGGCCTGGAGAGCGTGGATGAGACCTATTCTGAAGTGCAGGAATCACAGAGCCCTGCTCTGTTGACCAGGGAAGGCTCCTCTACTGTATGCCAGGCTTAGCTGCCACAGTGGCATGACTGCCTTCTGCCAGTCACAGGGGCTGATGCTGGCATGCTCTGTTCCCCATCAGCTTCTGCTGAGCACACAAGGCTCATAGGAGCCAGCTAAGAAATGCTCCACCTCCTAGCTCTGAGGTTCCGGGTTAGTTCTGCGCTGAAACAGGGGCTAGCTTTGACTGCATTTCACCCCCCCCCCCCCCAAAAAAAAATCCTCTGGGATGATTGGCAGGCTTGAAAGTGTTTTCCAGGCATGTGGGCCGGCACCCCTTTCTTCCTGCACTGCTTGTACAACCGGGGTACCAGGATCCCCATCCTCCTCCTCTTATACCCCCTTAACTACTGTTTTCTTATACCTGCTTAACTGTTGTTTTCAGGAGTTGCCATGAGGCATGGCTTGATTTAAAAATGGGGGTTGGGGGTTGGGAGTGTAACTTGTGGCTTCATTGAGTACCTTACTTCCTCCATGTCAACAGTTGGTGGTCAAATCCTGATTGCAGAGTTGATGGTGTTTGAGTCATGTCCCAAGTAGTCAATTCCCTCTTGCACACTTGTCTGGTATCTGGAGGTATTCAGCCCTTTCCCTCATGGAGAGCTGTTTAAGCAAGTGGCCATCAAGGACATGGCCATGAAGGTCATGTTGTCAGAAGGAAGACTTCCTTTGGCCTGACAGGTGTCTTGTGTCCTGCCCTACCCCTGGTTCATATTGGGCACTACCACAGGCCCTGGTGCTGATGGTTCAGAGGCAAGTTACCCCCGGGAGCAGAGACGTGGTGAATCTGACCTAGAGGCCAGTTGAGAAGGCCTGGGGTGCCTCTGTGCTGGTAGAGATGGGGAGCACGACTGGCTTGAAGCCCTTCCCTTGCTGCCTGGATTTTGCATGGGCTGCCTCTCTTTGCACTACTTCCCTGCCTCTAGGCTCTGTCCACCTGAGATACCTGTACTGTATCTGTGCTCTTGAACTGGGGCCTGCTCTTCATCCTGCTGAACTACTCCGCTGCCTCATCACTAGATGGCAGATCAGCGTCTTGCAGTACCTGTATTAGTGGGAGGGGGGAGCCAGTTGCCTCCTCGTTCAATGCAGGTGCCTGTGCTGTTCTGATGGGGCACTGGACACAAGCTTGAGAGTTGTGGTGCCGGCTGGGGATGGCCAATGAAATGTGTTCTGAACAGTGGCAGTTTGCTCATTGGGCAGGATCCAAGAAGCTGAATAGCAGAGGTCAGGCCGAGCATGCATGCATGCATGCATGCATTATTCATGCATGAATAATACATGCATGAATAATTCATGCATGCATGCATGCATGAATAATGTATGCATTATTTTTTAAAAATAAATAAATCTGTCCTTCCCTCTTAGAGCCACCTATGAAGTGGGCTTCAGGGTCTGGAGTTGCCAATGAGGAGGAGGGAATCTGCAGTTGCCTCAGGGAAGGGGCTTTGTCTGAAACTGGGGCAGGTAGTACCTCTGGATCCGTGCAGGCCATGCCCTCAGAAGGTACTGCTGGATTGGGTGGGTGAGAGAGAGACAATCCAAGTTTGTTCTTTTCCAAGAGTCTACACACTTCCAATTCCCTTAAGAAGGAAGACGCTTTCCCCTGGTTTTTTTTTTCCTGCCAGGAATGCACGCACGCACGCACGCACGCACGCACGCACGCACGCACGCACGCACGCACGCACGCACGCA
>JAJKFI010034671.1:0-12836 GCA_029204185.1 Lerista edwardsae | reverse complement strand
GATCAGGTATTCAAGGCAGTATCTTCTTCCAATATCCTCTTCCCCCCCAAAAAAACCTGAATTCTTTTTTTCAAGGGGGATTGGGGGGACTTCCCCAAGTTTTCTCTTTAATCTTCTCATAAGGCTTTTGATGTTCCCATTGGTTCTAATGTGGAACTCCCCTAAGACGTTTTATGCCTTGTCTTCCTCCCTTTTAAAATGCCTCAGCCATTTTGTGTGCACAGGAACCTCCAAATCTGCCTCACAGCTGACATTAGGGAAAGCTGTACGGCAAGTCCAGGCACTTGATACCCCTGCAGAATGAGTTGATGTTTGTCTCTCTCCCTGTTTGCACTCTGCATCTTCAAATGCAGGTATTCCATTAAACATCAGAGAACATATTTATTTTATGAATGACTTCGGGGAGGGGAGAATAAACCCCACCAGGATACTCTCTGGGAGGCTGGTTTGTATTCTATTTTGTCAGCAAACAACACCAAAAACAAAATTGGTGAGTTTAATACTTGTGTGGGTCCTGTGGGATCGTCCTGACGAATGCAAGATGACAGTTGTCACAACAGTCCATATAAATACAAGGCTGTTTGCAGGAATCTGTTCTATTTTTAATGCAAAGCCCCACAGAACTGGCTCTGGGGGGAGATTGTCTAGGGAACCCGCTGTGATATCTATCATTCACATTGCGCTGTCACTTATAAACATTTTTTTCCCCAGTTCACTTGTATTAGTTCAATGAAACCACGGTTAATCAGGTACATAATCTGCCAGCTGCAAGTCGTGATGATCTGAAGCTATTTGCCTGGCAGTTCGGGGAGCTTTGGTGGGGAAAAGCTGATGGGTCCCACCCTGTAATTGTCACTTTCTCTATATGCAGGTGTGTTTTGCTTATTTTATTCTGGGAATTTTTTTTAGTCCCACTGCAAGAAACACTTCAAATTACGACCAGCAAAATTATGACCAGCAAAATTAAAGAATTTCAAGACAGATCAAAATCCTCGTTTGGCTTCACCTCACTTATTTCTGTATCATTATTCATTTCAAATTTAACAGTGGTTCACACATTTAGAAACAACTTCTGTAGGATCAACAACGAAGCAATGCAAACAAAAGCACCTGATCCTGTAATGCAGCACCAGGACCTCAAAAACTGTGGGTGCAATCCTAACCAATTTCCAGCGCTGGCATAGCTGTGCCAGTGGGGCAAGTGCTGCATTCTGCAGTGTAGTAGTAGTCATGGAGGCCTCCTCAAGGTAAGGGAATGGGTTTTTTTTTTTCCCCTTACCTCCGAGCTGCATTGCCCTTACTCCACTTCTGGAAAGTAGGTTAGAATTGAGCCCTAAGAGGTATTATAAGCCAAAGGACACAACTGTAGTAAAGGTCCATAAATAACCTTGACTTGGAAGGGCCATTAAAGGTTGTCTAGGCCAAGCCCTGTTGATGCAGGAACTCCACAATGAGAGCATCCCCAACACGTAGCTGTCCAGGCCAGCAAGGAAGAGCATTCACCCCTCCTAGGAAATTGGTTCCATTGCCAAGCTGCTATTACCCTGGACGTTATGTTTGCCTGAAACCTTTTCTTCAGCAGCTTAAGCCCATTAGATCTAGCCTTGCTTTGGGGGCAGCAGATACGCAAAAATTCTGTAAGGCTTTCTGAAGTTACGTTTTCATGTGCCTTTGGAAAGACGGCAGAGAAGAGACTACATGAGAAGATTCCAGAATGGGTCTGTTACTAAAAGGGCTGTGCTAGAGGCTAATATTGCCTCTCCATGTGATGGAATTGAGAGCAGGGTCTTCATCAGAAGATCTCAGGTTTTGGGGATGGACCTCAACACAGTAGCAGCCAAGCCCCAACCACTGTAAACTGAGCTGAATAACAAAGCATTATAGTGATTGTAGATAGTTCACACGTGCATGTAAAACACTTGTCTCATAATTTCATTCTTTTCATGTAGACATACAAATACGTAATCCACTAGAATGCATTGTGTTGAAAGGAGGTGCCACAGAAGTTCAGCCTGCTGTGATAGATCTGTGGTGACCCATTCACATATGCAGGCCGTCAGCTTAAAGTCAGCTTAAAGGAATGAACATATATACGTGAACCAGCTCTCAGGCATCAGTGACTATCTAGTGAACCAGAATCCACCCCCACTGAGAATGCACTGACAGTGTGTGCATTCGCCTTGCCCTTGTGGCTCAGTGCACAGATGAAATATGCAAGATTTGGTAAATCTCAGATTCATCCTAGTTTGAAGATCAAGATGAGATGATTGTCATTGTCTTGTGAGCAAATAATTCGTACACAAATGGTAGGATTGCAACAATATATTTCTAGTGGGAAGGAAAAAAAACCCTAACATTTGCATGGTGCAAAAACCACTCCTTTTTCCATCAATGTTTGGGTGGGGTCTCAAAAAGAAGAAAAATCCTTGGCAGGTAGGGAAGGCAGGTGGCTTAAGCGTTGTCTGGGGGAAGTTCTCCCCCCCCCCCCAGCACCCATTCAGAGTGAGGCAATGTGACATGGAAAGCATCACCCTTACTCTGAATTGGCTTTGCCCTAAGAAATGTCACCACACAGCTAAATTTGATTGATGTTGTGATATTGTGATGTCATGACACAGTGCACAATCCTGGATTGGCTGGACTCACTCTAGGGGAGAGAGAGAGAGATTAAAATGTCAGCAAGAGGAATGAATGGTTTTTCAAGAGCACTGAAAAATACTTTCCCCCCCCAGGGAGCGCTGCATTCTTCCTCCCCCCTGCCCCCACGCACCCCTTTTGCTTCCTAAATGCACATGGATGAACATTTGGTGCAGCCCTAATGTATAGGATGAATATGTAATGATGTTTGTGGTCATGACTTTTTAGTGTGCACTTACGTGCAACCTGATTTCAGTCTCCTCCTTTTGTAAGCAAAATGTCTTTCCTAAAGGATAGCTTACTTAGCTGAGTTTTCTTGCAGCCGCAAGCAGTTGAGACCATCAAAATTGGAAATGTGGAAGGTACGAGCGGATCTGGATCTCTGTCGAAGAGGTTTGTCTCCTGTTGATAATTCTTGTTTCCAGTTGCATTACTCTTTAATTATGTGGACTGGAATTGCCATGCCTCGGGTCTGCCTGAGGCTGAATAATGTTTTTAAGAGATTAAGCTAAATGTCTGTCCGTCTCCTATTTTTGATTCACTCCCACTCTGGGAGGATGCCCTTTTAGGGCATTTATCGTGGTTGTAGAGATATGAGTGATGTGTCAAATTAAAGAACAGAACACAAAGATTTGCAGAAAATGATTCATTTTGCCGGTTTGGCCAGGCCTGCGTCACTGGGGCTTTTTGAAAAGGACAGAAGGCAGGTTCTTTTTTGAAAGAACCTCAGACCTTCCTAGACTTTGATGTTGCTGTTTTGATATCCAAGATCTGGAGATGGGAGAAGCCGGGGCTCTGAGTTCTGTGTTCCAGTAAACAAGCAAACTAGAAGAGCCCCTCTAGAGTTCCAAGAGGAGGCCGTGGGAGAAGGTGGAAGGTGGCTTTCAATCAGTATCCAAGCATCAGAGAAACTGTGAGGAAGGCAATGGTGGCATGCAGAAACCTGCCAAAGCAGCTGTTGAGAGTGAAATTTCTGAACCCAGTATGTTATTGAATGCCCAGCCCCAAAAGATTTGGACAGATAGGGGAAGGGTCACTGACACAAAGAGATCCCATAGAAGTGGAAGCAGGACAGGAGTGGAGGCTATAGACAGTAGCCTATACTGGGGTCTACTTAATGCATAGCATTCACTGCTGGAAGGTGATGGTGGTTATGACTGCTGGCTGAGAGGCCTTCAAAAAGGATTGGACCATCCATGGAGGATTGGCCTATCAACTGCTTTGGCTGTTGCTAGGGGAATGACCCTTTCCTTGTGCAAAGGTGCTGTGTCCCTGACCACCAGTGACTGAAAGGACACATTCGAGAAGGGCTTTTGCTGCCGGCATCGTGTCGGCCTCTGACTGGCCACTATTGGAAATGGGATGCTGGAGTAGAGGCACCCACCTTGACCTGATTGGTCACGGTTGCTTTAATATTGCCGTCAAAGATATAACCGCCAAGCTGACGTCTCATGAAACACCCAGCCCATCAGCATTTGCATACTGTGCTCAGCACCAGGCAGCCATTCCTTCTCTTGAATAAAACATGTTTATGACTGGCTCAAAGTTATCTTGCTTTGTTTACATTTTAATGGGCGCTGCTGGAGGAGAGGAGCCCCCCCTTTTTTATGGCTTGCGCTTAAAGATAGCGAGGGGATGGGGGGATCAGGGATCTGGCTGCCTCCCCGCAAACTGTGTGTTATCCTTCATAGCATCCTGCACACAGAACAGCCTCAGGGTAAAGCCTGGTGCTGCTCGTCAAAGAGGCAAAATAGAAAACAGCAATGTGATGATGCCAAGGAAGATCTGAACTTGCCCAGAGAGGCTAATCCAAGAGATCTGTGAAGTGTCCAGGTTTTATTCACTCCTTTCAGAGAACTGCCTGCTTGCCTCTCAGAGCTGGAAGGGATGGCAGAACTTATCTGTTAATGGTCTTCAACTTGTTCGCTTACATCATTGTAGCAGGCATAGGAACTTTGGGAGATATCAGCACTGGAAGAGGCCTTTATAGCAGCCATCAACTTCTTTGTCCATCTGCCTCAATGTCATGGCCTGGCAATGGCCAGGGAGGGAGAGGTCTTTCCCAGTGAAGCCTGGAGCTGCTGCTGGGGATGAGCCTACAGTGCAAGGGTTCATCTGCTGCATGGCCACACAGTGCTGTCGGCCAACTATTCCCAGCCTACAAAATTGAGTGTAGGGAGAGTTAGAAGGGATAAAAAGAAATACTTCTTTACCCAGTGGGTAATTGATCTGTGGAACTCCTTGCCACAGGAGGTGGTGATGGCATCTGACCTAGGTGCCTTTAAAAAGAGATTGGACGTATTTCTGGAGGAAAAGTCCATCATGGGCTATAGGCCATGATGAGTTGTGCTACCGCCTTACGTTAGTAGTAGGCTACCTCAGAATGCCAGGTGCAAGGGAGTGGAAACAGAATGCAGGCATCTTGTTGTCTTATGTGCTCCCTGAGGCACCTGGTGGGCCATTGTGAGATACAGGAAGTTGGACTAGATGGGCCTTTGGCCTGATCCAGCAGGGCTCTTCTTATGTTCTTAACTTGCAATTGGAAGTCTCCAAGCACCACCTGTTCACATTTGTATGAATCCATGACCCCACTAACCATATTTGATTGTTGCTTGTCTGCACACCCCCCCCCCCAAAAACACCCCATCCCTAGGGAGAGGAAGTTCCTAATCACCCACTTTTGGTGGGGGAGGTCGACTTGACAGGGAAGTCCCTCCTTGCCTCACAGTCAGGAAGACTCTGCTCAGCCTTGCATGAAGTTTAATAGCAACTTTTTTTTTTGCACAAAACAAGGTTCTTTGCATCCCTGTTGATTGTATAATAGAAGGAAATGAGCTGAGTCAGCTCCTGCACGACTGAAGAGGCCCAAATGCCAGCTTTGCCCTCAGGGAGAACTTTCTCTCTTCCTCCTCTGACAGTCCCGGGAGATAGCCTAATTAAAACTACAGATGCTGTCTTTAAAAAAAATCCGCTTGCCAGATGTTTGTTTAAAATGACCCAACACTGGCAGCTGAAAAGGAAGAGGCCGGCCACATCTGATGCCACCACGTAACCTTTTTTTTTGTAGGCTGTCATTCTGTATGCTAATGAAGCACAGCTGAATTTCAGTGGCAGCCTAGCAAGCCATAAAGCAAATGGCTTTTTGAGTGCGACGCATCAGCAATTCTTATCACCTGACATCTGGAGCCACCCGCACGAGCTGACTGGGTAATGAGAACATGGCTCCGTCACCCGACTTGGGAGGAAGCTTTTGCAGCCTGCTTGGGGGGTACTTGGAGAGGCCGTCTGCTGGGAGCTGGGATGGAAGCGTCGCCACTCCTGGGACTGGAGCCGGGATGCCTCAAGTCCCACCCCCAAGCAGCTTCAGAAGCCCTTCCTCCCTGCAGCCTGCATTTTGCATCATAGCATGTCTACCTACCCTTTGGCCTGGCTTTCTTGGGTCTCCCAGTACCCCACAATAAACCTGTGCCTTAGTTACGCTGAAAGGGAGATGGGGAGGACAGGTTGGACGGGACTTTGAACCTCCTGGGCTCCCCTTCCAAGCCCAACCCTCTCAGCCCTGTGCCACTGGCTCTCCAGCAGATTTTGCCAGTGCAATGAACCACCTTCTCCTCACCTGCAGCACAAGAGCCCCTGTTCCTCTGTGGCCAGAGGTGCTGCTTTGCACTAGCCCACAATGTGCTGCATTGGTTCCTGCTCCATGTTAGATGACTCTGTGGGGTGAGTGCTGGAGGCCCTGATCTGCAGGCAGAAAGCTGAGCTCACAGTCTGCTTTTCATGGTGGCCAAATTTTCATGGTGGTCTTTGGGAAGCTCACAATGGGGGGGGGGGATGCAGGCAAGAACCCCATCCTGCAATCTAGCAGCCATCACCCGGTAGTTGCCTTTGAAGGCTCCACCCACACAGCCTAAGCCAGCTGCACCTTGGCTTCTCTGCCATATGTTTCATGCTTTGGCCGGTTCTGCCAGGGCATGGCTGGGGCCAAGGATGGCCAGGTCCCAAACTAGAATGTTCTAACCAGAGTCTGTGGTGTGTGTCGCTTGAGTCAGAGCCAGGCGAACTCAGGCAGCCGCCTGCGCTCCTATTCAGTTCTTAAGTCTAGGTCAGTTCAGAGCTTTTTCAGAGTTTCTCAGCCTGGTTTGCTCTGCCCCACCAGAGATACACACATACTTCAAGAGTTGCCAGTTTTGGATTTGAAGAGGGACTGGGAGGGACTGGTGAAGTTGGGATAGGCAGGATTCATGATGATGGTTTTGCAGCTGGGTGGTAGAGGACCACTTTGCACAGAGAAGGTTTCAAGGTCCATGGCCTTTGCCTGGAGATCTCTTGACAGCTCTGTACAACAGTCTGACTCGCTAGAAGGCAACTTCCCCTGTTCTACCAGCTTTCAGCCCGAGGTTGCCAAACTTCTGCTTGTTCATCGCCCAATCCGACCAGGTATCCTAAAGGGAAGATGGCCGAGAGAATGCAGGTTGCACAGGTTGTCATCTGCAGTATTTTAGCAACAAATAGAGTTTGGGGGGGGGAGTTCAAGTGAAAGTTATTGGTGGAACATATAATTGCTATTCAGTCCCTGTTGTTTTCCGGCAAGATGATGAATATAGCACCCTTTAATCAATTTCTTTTAAAGCAGATTGACTCTCGCTTTCCCCTGGACCGACAATTTATAGGCAACAAACGTCTATTGGCACATTTATCAAAGAAAACATGGAGGTTAAATTACAGTTAAACTAGCAGCTCGCTGTCAATAGCAAGGGATCTCAAACTATGTTTGCAGCTATCATAATCGAGGCAGGTTTTGTCATCCTCTACCAAGTGGGATGTCAGAATGATTGCCTTTTGCTCGCTCGCTCGTGCTCTCTCTCTCTCTCTCTCTCTCTCTCTCACTCACACACACACACACACACACACACACACACACACACACACACACACAACGGCTGACATACATCATCCTGGGATTAAGACCAGCATCCTGTATCAGGAGAAACACAAATTGGACCTGGGAAATGAATCACTGCAGTGTTTCTCTGGAAAACCAGAAATAATTCAGATCCATGGGGGATGCAGGGAAGTAAAGCTTTCCTGGTGCATGCAGTTTAAAAACTGAACCCTGAAATAGTTATTTTACCCCCTTCAAAAGGTACAGTACCGCACTTGCAAACAGTATCATTTGACTTGGGGGGACTGTGCCTGAGATGGGGTTCTAGGTGCTGCCCCCTTACCTGGCATGCCCCAGCCTCTGCTCCTCCTGGATTGTTAAAGGAAGAGGGAGACTTGCAGAAGGATTGTGGAGGAGGTGCCTCTGCTCAGCTCACTGCTCTCTCCTCCCCCCCTCCATTCCATTCCCTCTTCCTTTCTTCCAACTCAGAGTGGATGGGAAGGAGAGAATGCTACTTCTCCATCTCCACAGTATGGCTGCAAGACTGAACCTTGGGATTAGCAAGACCCTCATTTGAACCTTGCCTCTTTCAGCCTCAGAATGACCTGGGTGCAGGGGGGCAAATCATTGAAACATGGGTTCAGTCCCCCCCCTTCCCGGATTTTCTCGTTCTCCAGTTGGAGTGCTAATGTTAAAAACCGGATCGGTAGCTGATTCAGGCACTTCGAACCACTTTGGATCTGGTTTATTGTTATTGTTATTGTTATTGTTATTGTTATTATTATATTATAATAATATAATATAATATAATATAATAATAATAATAATTCAGTTTATACCCCGCCTTTCTGCCCATAGGCACGCAAGGCGGCTTACAACAATGACAATAAAATACAATAAAAATTACAATTTCACATTAAAAACAATAATTTAAAAACAACATTAAAACAATTAAAATTTAAAAAAAACAGTAAGCCCCGTGGATCATTTAGTCATTCCATGCAGAATAATACAGTACATAATTATTTTGCTCGCTGTGCAGCTCTACAGAATGAATGCAATGACAAAACATTAACTGGAGAGGAAGCGTTTGTCTTTTAAGCAGTTTATTTTTTGAATTTTTAAAGATTTTTACAAGCAAAATGCGTAGGATAACAGACAGGGGACATGCCGTTTATCCTTTGTCAGGTCACGTTGATCCATCTCGCGATAGAGGCTCTCCTCCCCAAGATCCTTTTGGTTTGAGATGCCTCTGCAGTTGCAGGTTTAAAAGCAGCTCTGACTTCAAGTTCATGGCACTTGTGAATGGTTTGCACAGATGCGTTTCTTAATCAAGGGAAGTTGTAAAAAAAAGGTGCAGGCTGATCACAGTCGCTTGTAGTCATTTGCTGTATTTGGTGTATTTGTATATGTTTGATATGTTTGATTAGCTTCTGACACTTGTCATTAGAAGAGGAAGGAAAAGGCAAAGCTCGGTTATTGCAAGGAGCCTTGGAGGGGCACAGTGGGGATCGCTGCACAGACACACGCATGGCTGTTGCTCTCCAAGAAGCCCTTTCGGAAGGCAGGTGGGAGAAACCTTGAGCAGGGACTGGAGGCCGGGGCAGTTGTGTGCTGCTGGTGGGGAGAGCCACATGTACTAAACTGGAAAATAATTAACACCCCACTAATGGTCTGCAAGGGTCTGCTCTGCAGAAGAGGGTGGTCAGCCCTCAGGTGCTGGCATAAACCAGGCATGGGCATCTTGCCACACAACCTTATGTGTGTTTATTTTGAAGTCTCACATAATTAAATTGGACTTGTTCCCAGGCAAGCATGTGCAGGATTGCAGCCTCAGTGGTGGGCAGGCTGGCAGGGCGAGGGGTGGCAAAGCACCCAGCATTTCCCTGTGCTGAGATTCCCAGTCTGAAGGAATGCTTTTGTTCTGGCCTAGGAATTGCTCTCTCTGGAATTGCTGAATTCCCATCCTTTCACCTGGGGGATTCTGTGCTGTCATGCTGTTATGACCCTCCTTTCTCTGACAGGTGGGCCCAGCAGCGCAGGGGATAGAGGATCATTGCCCAGCCCTCATGTCTTCTGGATGAGGCTCCTGGTGCCTGAGAACAATTTGGCTTGCAGCTTTTGTTGTGGTCCCTGCTGTAGATGTGCTTCCAGTGCAAGCCAGTCTTGTTGCCATCCAAGAATCATTGCTGCTCCTTCCAAGTTTGCAAGAGGTGAGATGGGAGCCAAATAACATGGTGTACTGGCCAGAGACTCTCCGGCAGCTCAGCTGAGCACCATGGCTGGTGCGATGGGCTCCCCTTGAGGCACAGCCCCCCAGAGATGCCACTGGATGGCTGAGCCTAGCTAAGGAGTTCCCATCAAGGCCCATTTGCCAACTGCCGTGCCGTGTGGGAGACGCTCAAAATGAATGTGGGATTGTTCTCCCCTCTCATAAGCATAGTCTGTGTGCAGTATTTTCTGACAGCCTTGGCACCTTCTTTGGTCAGCGTCCAGCAACGCCTCTGCAGAATTTCCATTCGGCTTTGTCTCAGGCTGGCCTCTTTTCTTTCTCAATCTCTCTCTCCATGGAGCAAAATAGGAACACAGAAGCAGCCAGTTCTGTCCTTTGCATGCCAAAACCACACTTCACAATGCCATCACAAGAGGCAAGGAGGCTGCATGCCTCGGGCAGAGGCTGTTGGATTAGGCTTGAAGAGTGACTGCCGGGAAGTCTGCTTGGAGTGCAGCTCCTTTTACTTGGGGTGATCTACGGGAGAGCGTTGTACCTCCTGATGGGGCAGGACCAGCCCCAAGCCTGCAGGTGTCCAGGTTCTCCTCTCCATCTTGCCTCCACCCATGTCCTGTGGCCCACAGCCTGCGGGATTCTGTTCTGGCAGTGCTTTTTCGCCATTCAGATTGTATCTGCAGATCTGCAACTACAGTTCTGCCCAGGATGCGGTTTAGGACAGAAGGCAGAAGTCAAGGAAATAACTTGCAAGATTGTGGAGGGGTGGTTGGAGAGAATGGAAATGCCAGACCGTCGTGTCAAGGCGGCCTGAGTTGGTGTGTAGATGTTGAGAGGGAATCTCATGAGGACAGAGTGGGGAAGGAGAGGCCTGCAGATTCTTAGAATCCGCCTGACACAACGTTTTGATGCTCTTCAGGAAGGTGATGGCTCTTTAAGTGGGGCTGCGGTTCCTGCCAAGGCTTTTCTTTCCGTATTACCCACCTCCCACTGTGGTCCAGCAGCAATAACTACAGCTATGAGAATTCCCTCCTGGGGACTTGAGCTTTATTGCTCTTTTTTTTCTTTCTGGTGACCCTGCAGCAGTCTGTTCTCTCAGATGTGTGGAGGAGCCACTTGGCAAATCTGATTGGGATGGGCAGCGTTCACTCTCTGTGCCCGCAGGAATGCCCGCTACCAGTGGCTTCTCAGAACGGAGAACAGAAAATGTGATTTCTCCATTAGGGTGACTTGGGCTTGTGGGGTGGGCTTGAAAACTCCACCTGCCTTTCTGGATCCACTTGAGGCCATGGGTGGCCACGTCTGATCTAGGCCTGGAGAGCGTGGATGAGACCTATTCTGAAGTGCAGGAATCACAGAGCCCTGCTCTGTTGACCAGGGAAGGCTCCTCTACTGTATGCCAGGCTTAGCTGCCACAGTGGCATGACTGCCTTCTGCCAGTCACAGGGGCTGATGCTGGCATGCTCTGTTCCCCATCAGCTTCTGCTGAGCACACAAGGCTCATAGGAGCCAGCTAAGAAATGCTCCACCTCCTAGCTCTGAGGTTCCGGGTTAGTTCTGCGCTGAAACAGGGGCTAGCTTTGACTGCATTTCACCCCCCCCCCCCAAAAAAAAATCCTCTGGGATGATTGGCAGGCTTGAAAGTGTTTTCCAGGCATGTGGGCCGGCACCCCTTTCTTCCTGCACTGCTTGTACAACCGGGGTACCAGGATCCCCATCCTCCTCCTCTTATACCCCCTTAACTACTGTTTTCTTATACCTGCTTAACTGTTGTTTTCAGGAGTTGCCATGAGGCATGGCTTGATTTAAAAATGGGGGTTGGGGGTTGGGAGTGTAACTTGTGGCTTCATTGAGTACCTTACTTCCTCCATGTCAACAGTTGGTGGTCAAATCCTGATTGCAGAGTTGATGGTGTTTGAGTCATGTCCCAAGTAGTCAATTCCCTCTTGCACACTTGTCTGGTATCTGGAGGTATTCAGCCCTTTCCCTCATGGAGAGCTGTTTAAGCAAGTGGCCATCAAGGACATGGCCATGAAGGTCATGTTGTCAGAAGGAAGACTTCCTTTGGCCTGACAGGTGTCTTGTGTCCTGCCCTACCCCTGGTTCATATTGGGCACTACCACAGGCCCTGGTGCTGATGGTTCAGAGGCAAGTTACCCCCGGGAGCAGAGACGTGGTGAATCTGACCTAGAGGCCAGTTGAGAAGGCCTGGGGTGCCTCTGTGCTGGTAGAGATGGGGAGCACGACTGGCTTGAAGCCCTTCCCTTGCTGCCTGGATTTTGCATGGGCTGCCTCTCTTTGCACTACTTCCCTGCCTCTAGGCTCTGTCCACCTGAGATACCTGTACTGTATCTGTGCTCTTGAACTGGGGCCTGCTCTTCATCCTGCTGAACTACTCCGCTGCCTCATCACTAGATGGCAGATCAGCGTCTTGCAGTACCTGTATTAGTGGGAGGGGGGAGCCAGTTGCCTCCTCGTTCAATGCAGGTGCCTGTGCTGTTCTGATGGGGCACTGGACACAAGCTTGAGAGTTGTGGTGCCGGCTGGGGATGGCCAATGAAATGTGTTCTGAACAGTGGCAGTTTGCTCATTGGGCAGGATCCAAGAAGCTGAATAGCAGAGGTCAGGCCGAGCATGCATGCATGCATGCATGCATTATTCATGCATGAATAATACATGCATGAATAATTCATGCATGCATGCATGCATGAATAATGTATGCATTATTTTTTAAAAATAAATAAATCTGTCCTTCCCTCTTAGAGCCACCTATGAAGTGGGCTTCAGGGTCTGGAGTTGCCAATGAGGAGGAGGGAATCTGCAGTTGCCTCAGGGAAGGGGCTTTGTCTGAAACTGGGGCAGGTAGTACCTCTGGATCCGTGCAGGCCATGCCCTCAGAAGGTACTGCTGGATTGGGTGGGTGAGAGAGAGACAATCCAAGTTTGTTCTTTTCCAAGAGTCTACACACTTCCAATTCCCTTAAGAAGGAAGACGCTTTCCCCTGGTTTTTTTTTTCCTGCCAGGAATGCACGCACGCACGCACGCACGCACGCACGCACGCACGCACGCACGCACGCACGCACGCACGCA
>JAJKFI010034670.1:0-43541 GCA_029204185.1 Lerista edwardsae | reverse complement strand
GCACGCACGCACGCACGCACGCACGCACGCACGCACGCACGCACGCATACATACATACATACATACATACATGCAGCTTTCCCTTCTGCTGCGGTCAGGCCTTTTCCACAGCTGAGCATCAAAGCCGGGTGGGCCTCACCTGAGGCATCCTTCACATCATCTGTATGCACTGCTAGTGTGATCCTAAATGGTGCTTTAAATCAATATAAGCCCATGAATTGGGACTGTCAGTTTTGGTGCACTGAGATGGTTCAGTGACAGGTTTGTTTGCACCCGCAGGTCTGTGGGATGTGAGGAAGAAGTGTCATCGCAGCTGCATCGGGGGGGGGGGGCTGGACAGACGTGCTTTGCAGGGAGACTGGCTCGAGAGCTGGCACAGGGGAGGCTGGCAGCCTTTTTTCAGCTCAGTTCCTGGCTGATGAGCTGTTGAAGGACAAAAGGTCAGGCGGGAACGTTGGCTGAGACAGAACCTCGGGCTGGCGAGGCGGCTGCTCATCCCTCTCTCAGTCTCTGGCTGTGTCACATTGCGGTGAAAGTTGTTTGGAGTGTAACAGGGGGGGGATTGGGGAGAGGCAGAAGGCGACATCCGTGCCCATCAAATTACACTCCCGCGTCTCCAGGAGACCACGTGTGGGCTTGTTTTACAGCAGTGCTTTTGGCAAGAGTGATGGTGTAGAAGGCCTGCTCGTCCCTTTCTGCCCTAGGCAGTGGCTGGATTTCTGAAGAGAAGCTTGCCTAGTGGGTAGAGGCTACATTCCCTGCTCTGGAAGCCTACTGCTTCCCAGGCAACCGGTGGCCCGTTCCAGGATGTGGGGAAGCTGGTCCATCAGTCCCGGAGGAAGGAGATACAGGATTCATCCAATCCAGGCCAGGTTTCAAGGGCCGGGGGCGGGGGGGAAGGCAGTCCAAGATCTAATGCAGGCAGCAGAGCCAAACAGCCACAGAGGCAGGTGTGAGCCTCCAAACTGGCAGAGGGCCACATCCAGAACCCCAGTCAAGGAAAGGGAGCAAGGGCCCCCTCTCCTCTGCACTTCGTCTTCTACCCCAGTCCCCTCCGTTTTTTGAACCTAGGGAGGGGAGGGAAGACAGTGGAGATAGGGCCCTGGCACACTGCCAGATAAAGCGGTGTCACTTGGCCGGTCTCGGGCACTGGGAGGTCTTGGGCCACCCTTGGGAGAATGCTAGTTCTTTCTTTCTTTTTTTCCAGAGTCCTCCCTCTCTGTGCATCCATTTTCACCTCTGATGAATTGTCGCACAGAACGTCAGAGCAGAGCTGGTTTTCTGCATCTGTTTGAAAAATGGGCCCCTTTTATCCCCTGTTCCACTGTCTGTTGCTGAGAGGGGACCCCGTCTCTTCGTAGATCGTAACAGCTGCATCAGTCAGAATATTTTATTCCATGCAGAGGGGTTGAGACAACAAATTGTAGCTGTGATATCAACTTAAAAGCCATTAGCATTCCTTGCTTGCGCATGTTAATGACACCATGGAATAGCGATAATTAGATGAAGCATCATTTAACATCATCGCCGGTGTACTTTACATTTATTTATACGCCATTTTCCACCCCCCTGAAGTCAGCAAAATCGAAGCCCTTCTTGGCATTCAATAAGGAAAATATCCCATGGCTGCTAGTTAATTATGCTGGCTTTTTCACGTCATAATTCTCCTTATTGCATTACCATCCGCTTGCAGAGGGATCTGGGGAGGTGACCCCTGACTTGTTTTCCTCCCTGCTCCTCTTCATTCATTGCTCGTTCTTCTGTCAAAAGCTGCAGTTCCTTGCCATCTCTGCTGCTATTTCTTCTTCTGTGGGTCTGCCATTGTGAAGCTCTAGTGCGCCATTGGAGGAGCTCTGTAGGGAACCGTTAAAGGGGAGACAAATAAGAGAAGATATCTTGACTTGCCCCAAACCCAGCAGACAGGGCTGCAGTTCAATTTCTGAGCTGGGTGGCTCATGCTTGGACAGGAGGCAGTCTTTCTGGCGCACTGGAGACCAAAGTGTAGCGCATGAGGCTCCCAGCAAGAATCCTGTGGATCAGTACAGCAAGGGACTGGGTACAGAGATCCCGCAGCCCAGCAGTGAATCCTGAGCTGAAGCTCCGGGCTGCAGCTGGGCTTGGGTTTTGCCTTGGAGTGTCCGCAGGTGTTTCCCACTAGCAGGGTCTTGCAGGTTCACCTTGGTTTTTTGCTTTAGGCAAAATTCAGTTGCTCCAGCAGCTTCCATTTTATATGATGCGTGAGAGAGGCTCCACAGTGGCAGGGCAATGTGACAAGAACCTAAGGAGCATCAATGGCTTGGGCTGTGTCAGAGCAAACTGTAGCATTGCAACAAGGTCTGCCTGGGGGCTCGAGAAGCTGTTGCATTCCTTGGTTGGTCTTCTGGTTCCAGTCCTACTCCTTTTGAATGCCAGCTAGGAGAACTTGTGAAATAAGTGTCAGAATTGGAGACACTGCAGATGACCTTAGCTTTTAGACCTACTTGCATCTTCTCCCCCACTTCTCTATGTCAGCAGTGCAAACATGTGCAAACAGGAGCCCCTCCCCCTCTGTGCAAGTCTTCTGTCAATCTGACCTGCCTACCCAGGAGGGAGGAGCTTCCCAGATGTACCACACTGGCCCTGACTGGAACTACGGGAGAAGGGGAGTTCACAGGTAAGCCAAACCTTCCCGTTTGATAAAATACTACACGAATGCTACTCTGATGCAGTTGGGAGGATGATTGCATCAGGATTCTTCTTGTGCTGTATTTTCTTGTTGTGCACATGTGCTCCTGTGCGTCAATAAAACACCACAAACATGGAATGTGCATGTGCGTGTGCCCCTTTCTCTGTGTTTTGCAGTCTGTAATGTGCACATCGGCATGTAATGAAATATGGAGGGTGGAACAACTGGACAAACTGGAGGCTGTGGCTATTACGCATGCCCAGCGTTCTGAAAGTGTGAGATAAGTAAGTTCTTCTTTGGAAACCAGCCAATTTTTGGAGCTCCATGAGGAGGATTTCAGAAGCATTCATCAGGCCCAATCCTATCCACATTTCTCGCACTGATGCAGCTGCAATGCAGCCATAAGGTAAGGGAACACATGTTCCCTTACCTCGATGAGGCCTCTGTGACTGCCCCCGCCACTGTAGGATGCAGCACACACCCCATTGGCATGGCTGCTCAGTGCTGGAAAGTTGTATAGGATTGGGCCCTTAGGCCATCTCCCCACTCCTCTGGGCATCTCTGTGGTCCTTTGGAGGCAAGTTGGGCCCTTCAAGGAGCTGGCTTTGGACTGGCCCCAGTTTGTCCCAGTTTTGCTCTCTGACATCTGCTTGCTCTCTCTTTCTCACAAACTGTGTTGAAATGGGGCTGTGCAGATTTTTGGGTGTTCCATTCCTAGTATCCCTTCAGAAAGGGAATTTCCACAGTGCTAGCCTAAGCCCTTTTTTCTAGTAAATTTCCAAGGGATGTGAGAAAAATGGCTCCTCCCGATGTGACTGCCCCTCTCTCGTTTCTGAGGGATCCCTTAAAAATTCATAATGTTTTTTTTTCCCCCACAGGCATAAATCCATAAGTGCTTAGATATTTCTCTAGTTCAGCAAATGTGTGAAGCACATGAAAGGTTTTTGGTGTATCTCTCTTTGCAATCTCCTCTTTAATAGCAATGCATTGGCTGTTTGGCAAAGAGGCAGCAGAGACCGCAGTAGGGCATCTCGGAGCTTTTGACTTGGGCTGACATTTTGACACAAATGTCATCATTTGCAAATGCCTAACAGCCCTGCCGGCTCAGTTAGCAGGGCACCTGATCTGCAGATTTAACAATCATCGCTTCAAATCCCAAGGGGGCAAAAAGAGAATGAGACAATCAGCCGTAAACTAAGGCAGGATTTCCTAGTGTTGGTAGAGTGAGAAAAATATCCTTTCTTGGGTATTCAGCATTACTTGGAAGCTTTGCTGGGTGAATCTAAGAGGAATTCATGACTCCTCTTCTCCTTCATCAATGTTCTCCTTCAGAGGTGGGTCAGGATAGTTTTATCATAATTATTTCATAAATGTTACAGCCTATGGAAGTCTGACAATAATGGCCAGCCCAGTCAAGTGAACAAATGCATTTGGTCCATTTAGGATCACAGCTTCTGCTTAAATCATTGCTGCAGACTCGGTGGTTTCCATCTTTAGTTTTGTTTCGGCTGCACAAGCTCCTCCTAAGACAGGAAGTAGAAAAGGAAAAGCCTCAAAAAGTCATGATATAAACCAGTGTTATTCAAACTGTGGGTTGGAACCCACTTGATGGGTCGCGACCTGATGTCAGGTGGGTCGTGGAAAGCTAGGAGCAGCCATCTTAGAAACTGTAGACCTTATTCTTGCTATGTTCCTTTTGTGAGTGTTAACAGCTTGAATTTTCAAGTGAGGGTTTTTTTTAAATTTTGTTTTTAGTTCAGTGCTTTTACATCATATTTTGTCCTAATCTTGCTTTCTGTTACAGAGGTTTCATGGTTGGACAATTGCTGCAGTCCAAGAATGCCAATTTACATTTCAGGAGTGTCATCTTATTATGTCAAAATGGCAGCACTTCCTGCTTGATGATGTCACTTTCTGCCACAACAGAACTTTCAGGCTAATGGCATCACTTCCGGCAGGTCCCGACATGAGTACCATTCTAAAAAATTGGTCCCGGTCTAAAAAGTTTGAATATCACTGATACAGACAGAATGTGAGCCCAATCCTGGGCTCATTTTTGCCAGTGGTTCAAGTGTACCACCGGCTCTGGATGTAGCAAACGTACTGTGAAGCATGATTGTGGCACCCGGAGAGCAAGGAGTGCCAGTGCTGAGCCAGTGCCAGTTGATGCTGAGCCTCAGCACCGCAACCATGGCCAGCTGGTACTACCTGGCCAGTGGTCAATATTCTCAGGATGAAGGGAGCGAGGAGTGGGCAGAATAAGGTGGAAGGAGGGCAGTGGGGAAGAACAGTCCTGGGAGACAGGCAGGGGCAGCAGCAGCCTCTAACACATCCTAACCCCCTTCCCGAAACCAGGCAGCCCAATATGGGTCTCTTTGGTTCTGTGCCACTCAGAGTGCAATCCTAACCTGGAGTTAGGCCGGCACAGTTAGGCCAGCAAAAGAACACTGAAAAATATGTTTGGTCCAATCTCAGAGTCAGAGAGGCCAGGACAGAGGTGTGCGCCATCCTTCCTGACTGCAAGTGTGGTCCAATCACCAGCCCTTGTGCCAGCCAAACTTTGCTGGCCTAACTGTGCCGGCTTAACTCCAGGTTAGGATTTCTCTCTCAAACATAGGCACAGAGCCAAAGAGACCCATTGATGCCACAGCAGCATTACATGGGGCAAGGGAGTGTAAGAAGAAGAAAAAAACCATGATTGTAACCCAGAACTAGATGCAAGCAGTTTAGAGATCATGAGAACCAAGCAGCGTGTAGCAAATGCAGCTTTAACTTTAAGCATAAGTCAACAGTTCCCACACCAGCAATAGGCCAAGAAAGCTGGTTATGACCAGATAGATGGAAGGCCTAAAGAATTCAGGCAACACAGCCAAACGGGAAGGGGTACCAAGATGGGTGGGAATGTAACTGAACACAATGTGTAATAAGCTCAGCCTCCAAGTGGGCACAGACTTGCTATTGTGACTCTGTATAAATGTTATACAGTGTATATTGTGACAGTGTATAAATGTTCATGACCCTGCCTCTTGGGGGCAGAGAACTGCTTGCTTTCTTGCTTGCCCATTGTGCAGCTTTGTCTCTCCTCTTCTGCCGAGTAAACCTGGAAGCATTCCAACGTTGCGTATTTGATTTTGCCGCACCAGGGACGAAGCGAGCCCCTTAGGGGCTATAGCAATTTAGCCAACAGCAGCAATTTCTCCGTTGCCCTGAGGAGACCGCAGCGGTAGCCTTGGCGGCCACAGGATACAGCAGTAGCCATTTTTGCATCGCTGTTCCTCTGGGTGTTGAGGCGCTCAGGATTGGGCTGTGTGTCAGGTGCTTAGGAGGATGGCCCAAAGATTCACAATCCAGGTTGAAAAGATTTAGTCTGGCCTCAGCTTACTTGTGTGTCATGGTGGTGGTGAGGGTGAAAAAGATGGAAAAAATGAATCACCATTTATGTAGCGCTTGCAAGTGTTAAAAGCACTTAAAATGTGACTTGATGCTCTAAGGCTACGGGTGAGATCAGGGTGGTAGTGGCATGTTTTGCATATCCTCTCATATTGAAAAGAAACAGTCAATGCCAAACATAGCCAGCCCAGACCTCCCAGCACCTGAGGGGTGTGTGCAGATACGGTCCCCATTACCTGGCAGTACACCTGCTGCCATTGCTCCTCCTCTGTCTACTCCCTGCATTGGAGCAGGAAGTGTGGAGGAGAGCATTGGGATACAGCTTCCTCTTCCTCTGTTCCCCTCTTCCTTTTTCATTTCAGGGAGTGGAAAAAGAAGAAGTGGTGGAAGTTGACAGAAGTTGTTTTGGTAGGCCTTAACTCTTAACACACATAACACACACTGGAGCAGAGCCACTTCGATATGGGTCTGCCCCATCGCGTGCAGTTTTCATTTGAGAGACTGACCAGGAAGCACCCAGTTTGTCAGCAGTGAACTCTTTTCGAAGGCCTTGCAGAACCCTCACAAGTGAAAACAGGCTTTCTGTCCTGGCCCTTTCCTACACTTCCTCCCCAGCTCTTTTCCACTCTCCTTTTTCAAATGGAGAGGCAGGCGGATGAAGCAAGTGCCACCATCTTAAACCATTGCTGCAGGCAACCAGCACGGTCAGCCTCGTGGGCAAGCCGCCCCTGCCACCAACAGAGAACCCGCACGCTGAACTAGCCAGGAGGAGGCTTCTGGGCAGCCCCAGGCAAGCAGCCTTGTGGGGTGTTTAAGGGGATAGCTCCAGTAATGCCTGCAGGGCTAAGCATCATCATTATGGCCCTGAAATGCCCTGAGGATGCTCGGCCTGGCAGGGCTGGGCCATGGGACTCCGCTGAGTGTGAGCCCTCGGCTTGCCCTCCAACTCATCACCAGGTCTGCCAAGTTAGAGGTGGTTTTGGTTTGTTTGTTTGTTTGTTTGTTTGTTTGTTTGTTTAAAGGCTGTTGCCAGTTCAGCCTCCACCTAATTGTGTGATGGCAGAGTTCAGTCTGGAGCGGGAGTCCATAGTTTAGTGGAGCAGTCCTTGATTTTCATGAAGAAGGTCCTGGGAGCTTGTCTTGGTAGGGCTGGAAAAGGTGTTGCACTGAAGCCCTGGGGTGCTGTTTCTATTCAGCCAGTCGATAAGATGCTAGACAGAGATTTGACTCAGCAGAAAGCAACATCTTACACTCAGGAGCAAAGAGATAGGCAACTACTGTGTCCCTAATTGGCACCTGATTCCACGTACACACATCCTTGGGAAGCCAGCATTAGGGCAAGTTCAGAATGGCTGCAGATCTTCAAGGAACAAATTCCAACTTCTCCCTGTTCATCTGTGTGTGACTGTACTCTCGCTTAGGTGTGAATAGGCTCCATTCTGCTGTTCAAGGTCTTGTGTTAACTCCCCTTCTTATACTGACAAAATCCAGTCACTGAACGTCAGACTGCAACAGGCACAGAGGCAGCCACAAACCGCAAGACTTCTGCTCTGCCTGACCCGCTGCTCTCACTAAGCCTCTCAGCAAGCTGAAAGCTGACTTTTCAGATTCTAACAGACTGAGGACGAAATCCTAACCTGAAATGAGGCCAGCACAGTTAGGCCAACAAAGTTTGGCTGGCACAAGGGACTCCGTAACATATGTTTGGACTGCTCTCGAAGTCAGAGAGGCCGACACACAGATGTGCACCATCCTCCCTGACTCCGAGAGTGGTCCAAACATGCTCTACGGCCAAACTTTGCTGGCCTCTTTCCTGGCTAACTGTGCCAACCTAACTCCAGGTTAGGATTGTGCCCTGAAAACGTTAATCAGTGTTGCCATCCTCAAATCACTAGGCTCTGTTAAAAGCACGCCATGCCTAAATATTCCATGTATTATGCAACCTAGCGTGATTTCAGTACCTGTCATTGTGCTGCAGGATCTTGGATCCTGTTTTGCTCGTCATCAGGACCATGACCTCCGTTGCCCCTGCCTGCTTACGTGGCTGACAAAGGCATGCGGAACTTGGCTCTTCCCGGCTTTTGAGGACTGCATTTCAGCACTATGAGCATGTTGTTGTTGCTTCCAGTTATATCACACCTTTCTTTTGTCGGGCACTCAAGGTGGCACAGCTGTGGAGAGAGGGAGGGAGGTTTTCTGTGCAGTTGCCCATCCAGATTGGTCATGCTTCACTTCCTGGTGGCTGTGTCATGTGCCCTCATCCTGTGTCCGGCAACTCTGCAAGGAGACAGAGAACATAATGGTGCTGCTTTTAAAGCCAGCCCATCCCCATGTTTCCCCCTCGTAATGTTTCGAGTCCTACCGAAGTCCCCTCGCATGTTGCAGGATCGGATGCACTTGCGATCTGTTATTTGGCCTTGACATTTATAGCGAGCATAAACCGTGTGTTGTTCCTGCCAAATCATCAGGCTCCGGCCAGGGGAGAAGGAGAAGCAAGCGGTGAGAGGAGGTTTCGCACAAAGAAAACCGAGTGATGCACTCCGGCTTTTAATACTGCTAGCTATAAAACAGAAAAGCGAAAAGCAGAAAATTGAAACCATCATGAAAGTGTCAGGTCCAGGGGCATCCGAGACAAAAGCCTTCCTAGTGGAAGATGTGGCGGCAGGCTTGGAGTGCTCCACAAGGCTCCTTACACCATTTCCCCCAAGAACTCATTGGGGGCTGTTGGGGAGCAGAGGGCCGTTGGCACTTTGACGCAGGCACACGTGAGCATCCATTGCACCGCTTTAGGCCAGCAGTGGTTTGATCCCTGACAATACCTACATAGAGGCAGTCCGGCCTAAGACCCCCAGGCCATCAAATGGGCCAATGATTTGAGTCACAAGCAGTCCAGCCAATAATAAGAGTCTGTGGAGCATAAGAACATAAGAAGAGCCCTGCTGGATCAGGCCAAAGGCCCATCTAGTCCAGCTTCCTGTATCTCACAGCGGCCCCACCAGGTGCCCCAGGGAGGCGTGAGACAACAAGATGCTTGGATCCTGTTGCCACTCCCTTGCACACAGTACTCTGAAGTAGCCTACTACTAATGTAAGGAGGTTACAACCCATCATTGTGCTTTTTCTGTCCTAGGTGACTTGCTGGATGGATAGTAGAGAAGAATTTATAAAATAGCCATATTAGGAGAAAGCAATGGCAGAAGGCGTGTGTCCGACACTCTATTTGTTGAAACAGATCCTCCCTTTCCCTCAGGGCAGTGGAACTGATGGTGGAATGCAGCATCCAGTTCTTGTCCCCATGTCTCAAGAAGGGTATCTTAGAGCTGGAAATGGTGCAGAAAGGAGGCAGCCAAAACAGAGGGCTGGATCACCTTCCTTACAGGGAAAGGCTGCAGCGTTTACTTTGGGGGGAAAGGGGCAATTACTTAGGACCTGATTGAGACATACAAAATTATGCATGGTATGGAGATACAGTACTTTTCCCCCCCTCTTTCACAATGCTGACATGCCAGGAGGTTGTCCATGAAACTGCTTGTCAGGAGAGACAAAAGGAAGTCCTCCTCCATGCAATACACATTTGGAACTCACTGCCTCTTGATGATGTGGTCATGATGTGGTGGTGACCTCTTGCCTGGGTGGCTTTCAAAGGGGAATTAGACCGATCTGTGTTGGAGAATAAGGTCTCTGGCAGTGACTGCTTTCCAAGCTTGAGGTGGGGTTGCATTGAATTCCTGTTCTTGGGGAGCTTTTGCCTTCATCCGCTGCTTATGGGGTTCCCAGAAGCATCTGGGTGTTCACTGTGTGGAGCAGATGCTGGTCAAGTCTAGCAGGCTTTTATTCTACCCCCCCCCGATATTTTGGTGTCTGTGCTGAGCCCTAGCTAATTTGAAATACGTATGCTGATATGAAACACATAGGGGCACAGAGCTGCCGCCTCTCCCAGGGGAAAGGGAATACAAATCTTCCAATATAGCAGTTTGAGCCAGCTAGGCAGCAAGCCAGGAGTCCTTCACATTGATGGATCGAAGGAAGGGCACTCTGACTGGAGAGGCCCTGAGAGAATTTCTACCATTCTGGCCCAGCTAGTATTCACAAGGATTGGTAGATTCCTGCTGCCCTTTCTGCATTTGTGCAAATTATGGGGTTGAATCATTGATGTCTACAGAGGCTTTTCTGCACAGCCCATGGATCAGCCATAGTCATAAGCATAGAGCCCTCTCTCTTTTCCGCTGCAGTCTTCTGAATAGTACCCCACCCTATGTTGAATCCTTATGTTACTTGCAGCACCAGCCTATATGTTGTTGTTCCGTCGCTACGTCGTGCCCGGCTCTTTGCGACCCCCTGGACCACAGCACGCCAGGAGAGTGTAATGATCTGTTTTAAATAAAGGCTCAGGGATCAGACTCTGACAGCACCCTCCAAACATGGGTGGGTCAGGTGGGTCTCTGTGCCCTCCTGCCTCCCTCGCAGAGAAGCTTTCGGGCTGCTGGGCTTAAACAAAGGCTTCCAGGAGGCCCCTTAGTCAAGTCTGCTAATCTATTCATGGTTAGATTTAATATGAAGTGGAATCCTTTGTTGGTTTCTATACAAGTAGTTAAAACTCCTGACTTGACAAATGAGATGTGACCTTGAAGCAAATTTGTCTATTATCTCGAAGTCGTGCCAGCAGATATTAAAAATGGACTTCATTTATTTTACGAGGACTTGGGGCATGTCAAGCTGCTCATAATTAGTAATAAACTTATCTTTTGTTGTTGTTCAGTCGCTAAGTCGTGTCCGACTCTTCGCGACCCCATGAACCACAGCACGCCAGGCCTCCCTGTCCTCCACTAGCTTCCTGAGTTCGCCCAATTTCATATTCATTGCTTCGGTGACACTATCTAACCATCTCATCCTCTGTCGCCCCCTTCTCCTTTTGCCTTCAATCTTTCCCAGCATGAGGGTCTTTTCTAAAGAGTCCTCTCTTCTCATCAGGTGGCCAAAGTATTGGAGCTTCAGCTTCAGCATTTGTCCTTCCAGGGAGCAATCAGGCTTGACTTCCTGGAGAATTGACCGATTGGATCTCTTTGCAGTCCAGGGGACTCTCAAGAGTCTTCTCCAACACCATAATTCAAAAGCATCGATTCTTCGACGCTCTGCCTTTCTTATGGTCCAGCTCTCACAGCCATACATGGCTACTGGGAAAACCATCGCTTTGACTATGCGAACCTTTGTTGGCAGGGTGATGTCTCGGCTTTTGATTAAGCTATCTAGGTTCACCATAGCTTTCTTCCCAAGAAGTAAACGTCTTTTAATTTCATGGCTGCAGTCACCATCTGCGGTGATCTTGGAGCCCAGGAAAATAAAGTCTGTCACTGCTTCCATTTCTTCCCCTTCTATTTGCCAGGAAGTGATGGGAGTGGTTGCCATGATCTTAGTCTTTTTAATGTTGAGCTTCAAGCCAATTTTTGCACTTTCCTCTTTCACCCTCATCAAAAGGTTCTTTAGGTCTTCCTCACTTTCTGCCAGTAGAGTGGTATCGTCTGCATATCTGAGGTTGTTGATGTTTCTCCCAGCAATCTTGATTCCAGCTTGTGAGTCATCCAGCCCTGCCTTCCTCATGATGTACTCTGCATATAAGTTAAATAAGCAGGGTGACAATATACAGCCTTGTCGTACTCCTTTCCCAATTTTAAACCAGTCGGTTGTTCCATGTCCAGTTCTAACTGTTGCTTCCTGACCCGCATAAAGGTTTCTCAGAAGGCAGATCAGGTGGTCTGGAACTCCCATCTCTTCAAGAACTTGCCACAGTTTGTTGTGATCCACACAATCAAAGGCTTTAGCATAATCAATGAAGCAGAGGTAGATGTTTTTCTGGAACTCTCTTGCTTTCTCCATGATCCAGCGAAGGTTGGCAATTTGATCTCTAGTTCCTCTGCCTCTTCGGAAACCAGCTTGTACATCTGGTAGTTCTCGATTCACATACTGCTGAAGCCGAGCTTGTAGGATTTTGAGCATGACCTTGCTAGCATGTGAAATGAGTGCAATGGTGCGGTAATTCGAGCAATCTTTGGCATTGCCCTTCTTTGGGATTGGAATGTAAACTGATCTTTTCCAGTCTTGTGGCCACTGTTGGGTTTTCCAAATTTGCTGGCATATGGAGAGCAGCACTTGGACAGCATCATCTTTTAAGATTTGGAGTAATTCTGCTGGAATGCTGTCACCTCCACTTATCTTTGCTTGACTACTTTTTACACTGTTTGTATTTTTTTTTATTGATCTCGTCATGCTTGTGTAGCGAACATCCTCAGCCAGCAACAGCGGGGTCATTTATAACAAAATCAGCCGTCATCCAGCTTGGGCTAGAGATGGGGAATGTCCTTTCAGCGTAATGCATGTACCATTTGCCAGCCTTCCGTTCAGCTTGATAACCTTTAATCACAGCTGCCAGTCAGCTTAAAGTTTCTGGCTCCAGACTCGCCCCTGCAGCTGGCGAATGAAGGCAGAGGAGTCATTCGAGTTGGGTGCCACGGGGTAAGCCATCGTGCTTCCATCTTCTGGCTGCCCTCGAGTCTCTGTTGTAGCAACGAGGTACTTTTTAGGTGAGGAAACGGCAAGGCTGAAACAAATAAGCAGAACAACTGATGAATGTGACTTAGGGTGCAATCCAACCCAGCACCGGAAGGGCGAGGCTGGCCGGCCAGCGCCATATCCAATGCTGGGTCAGGCAACAAGGGCACATTTGTGCCCTTACTGTAGAGGAGGCTCCAGCCTCCCCAATGCACTCCTCGGCTCTGCGCCTGCTAAACAGCAGGCGCAGAGCCGAGGAGATGGCAAGGCCTGAATTGGGGCCATGCGGCCTCCTGGACGGGCTTAGAATTTGGCCTTATGGCTGAATTCGGAGCCAATCCTGTGCCCATCCCGACACGGAGCCTCCCTTGTGCCAGCTGGCTTCGGCCGACGTGAGGAAGGCTTGGTGCAGAAACAAAAGGACCGGCGCTGTCTGCAGTGCCGGTCCTGTTGCAGTAGCGCTGATGTGGGTGGGGGCGCTAGGGCGTGTCACTATCATGTAGCATTGATGCGATGGGCGCGCTTGGATTGCGCTGCCCGAGCACAATCCTAACCTGAGGCCAGCAAGGTTTGGCCGGCACAAGGGACACCGTAAAGTATGTTTGGACCACTCTGGGAGTCAGAGAGGCCAGCACACAGACCTGCGCCATCCTCCCTGACTCTGAGAGTGGTCCAAACATGCTTTACGGTAGCCTTTATGCTGGCCAAATTTTGATGGCCTAACTGTGCTGGCCTAACTCCGGGTTAGGATTGCACTCCTATTGTTGTTTCTTATTGGGGCCCTGTTATATCTGTTACATAATATTGGTGCCAATCCCATCCACACTTACTTAGGAGTAAGCCCTGCTGATCTCAAGGGCTTTTGACTAGTTATGCATAAGATTGCACTGTGTAATTATTTTTCCAAACATTATTTTACCCCACATTTCACCAAGACCACAACAAGATTAAGGGTGCAGTCCTAGCCAGATTTCCAGCACTGGCTGTGCTGCATCCTGCAGTGGGGGTGGGGGGCAGTTACGGTGGTCCCCTCAAGGTAAGGGAATTTTTGTTCCCTTCAGAGCTGCATTACCCTTATCCCGGTGCTGTAAAGTTGGTTAGGATTGCGCCCTTAAACCCACAAGTTAAATAAATCAATAATGAAACCCACCATATGGCAAAATAGATAAGTGACAATAAAGCCAGAAGCACAAGACTCATAAAACAGCGTCACTTGACAGAGCCTTCCTCCGTTTGCAGATTGAAGACCTGTCAAAATAAATAGATGTCTAAAACTTTCCTAAAGTCCAAGAGGGAACATCGTGACACTCCTGTGTTAGGGAGTTACATGGCAGGGGTGCCATGGAGCAGGCCATGTCCTGCAAGCTCATGTTCAACCAATGCTTCTAGAAACTGAGGTCTTCAAGGAATGTAGTGGCACTGCGGGTTAAACCGCTGAGCTGAGCTTGTTGACCGGAACATTGGCAGTTCGAGACCATGCAACGGAGTGAGCTCTCGTCGCTTGTTCCAGTTCCTGCCAACCCAGCAGTTCAAAGGCACGTAAAAATGCGAGTAGGTAAATAGTTTGGTGGGAAGGTAAGGACATTCCGTGCACCTTGGTGTATAGTCACGCCGGCCGCATGACCACGGAAGCTTGTCCGACAAATGCGAGCTCTTCGGCTTAGAAACGGAGATGAGCACTGCCCCCTACAGTCGGTCACGACTAGACCATTCAGTCGTGAGGAAATCTTTACCTTTTTAGGGCAGGATGGGGCAGAAGCATATGGCAATAGGTGGTCCTTAGAGTACCAAGGACCCAAACTGTATAGGACTTTGCAAGTATATTGAATCTTTGGATTGGACCACTGGTCCCCAAATTCTGGGTCTCAAAACCTTTGTTTGCCATCCAATCCATAACAAATGCCTTGTCAAATCAAGGGTGAGGTCTGGTTCAACCCATGACTTGGTGGGAATCCATTGGGAGAAAGTGGTGGGATAGAGAGGCCAATGTTCTCTAGCCCATCACTTTTCTTTCTCCAGATTTTCGGCTCTTTCACCATCTTTGTTTTCTAATCCAGGGAGGAGGAGGAGGAAATGCTAGGCAGATGGAAGCAGGTGTTGGCTGGAGTCTACCTCGGAGGCCAATGGATGATGACTTTTACTGCAACATTAGTCAATGAGTAGCTAAATTTGGGTACTACAGATGAGTAACTAAACAAGGGAAGGTTTTTAGTAACAAAAAACTGGGACTAACCAGAAGCGTCCCGGGGCGGGGGAGTGGTAAATTTTGCAAGGCACCTTACCTTTCCTTGTAAATAGCTCCTCTCCCTTGCCATTGTAGCCAATCCTCACAGGGAAGGTAACGCCTCACGTTGCTTACTGGCTATGGTGGCAAAGGAGAGGAGTGATTTAAATGGCAAGGTAAGGCACCTTGCAAAATCTACTGCTCCCCCTGTTCTGCCAAATTCTCCATGCTGGGCCTCCCCAAGGGTCCCAATGCCCACACTAGGCTAACTAGTTTCCCCTCCAGAGCAGCCTCAGAGATAGGCAAGAGGGAGGGGGTTCAGTCACCCACGGAGCCTCCTCTCTTCCAGCAGCCTTGCTTGGATTCAGTGGCTGGCCGGCCTCCTCCAGACTGCCCTCATCACCATCTTAGCTCAAGATACCCTAACTTGGAACCATAAAACCCCACCACTAAACAATAGGCAGGCAGCTTGTCTAAACCACACCTGCCTCCTCCACTCGGTGGCTCCAGGGTCGTGGCAGCCATACAAGAGTTCCCCACAGTTACTCCCCACAATAACCTTGCAAAAACCTTGCCTTATCCAGTCCTTTAACAGTCCTTCAGTCAGGTAGTCCACTGCCACTTTCCTTCCCCTACCTGGTGCTAACTTACTGCAGCTGCTGCCTCCAACTTTATACTGAGGCAGGCCAGTTGGTGTCTGTTGTTGGGCAGGCTTTAATTCATCAGCCACACCCATCTGCACCTGTGCCAACTTCCCTTCATAGCCAGAGCCCTCATCAGCCTGCAGCTATGTTCCTGCTGCAGGAGTTCTGGGGTTAACCCTGGCTTATCTGGACAAGGGGCCACTGCTGATACTATTCCCTATCTCCTCAGGGTACCTCCTACCTTTTCCAATACACCCCCCCCCGCCCATAGAGATACTACTAGGAGTAACATAAAGGAATCAAAACAAAACCACCCTTGTCGCCTTGTTGAATAATCTGTGGTTGGCTGTGGAGTAGATCTTGAAGTCTCTGTCCTTTGCCAGGGACCTGAGGCAAGATGCTGGCACTCACAATAAGGATGCTGAGGCACGGATGGCAAGTGCTTAGTCAATGTCCAGTGTGATATTTCTATGTCTTCATCTCTGCTGTAATTCATCTCTGTTTGCAATCTGGGCACGGGTGGGTTATATATATTTTTTTTCCTTTGCAAAAGGGAAGTTTACTGCTGCAAGTAATAGGGTCATTTTCCTGGGGCTATAAATCTGGCAGTCGTTTGCTGAGGCTTTGAGATGGGAAGAGCGAGGGCCATTGTTAATGGGCTTGCACCACTGAAAAATGCAGAATCCCTTTTCAATGCATGAGTTTGGTTGCAGGGAAAGATTTCACCTCTGAGCTTCAGGCTGATTGCAAAGTGGAGGGGTGGGGATACGGATGGTGCCTGGTGTTCGTCCATCTTCCAGGCTCCTCTTCTTTAGCTTCTTTAGTGGGGGCTCTGGAGATAGCCCTATAGATACAACCATTAACTGGTCTTCCAGCTGTAATAGAGGGAAGCAAATTGGTTTTCCTTCTTTCTCTTAGCTTCTCGTTCTCATTTCATACAGCCTATTACAACTCAGAGGTGACTCTTTTTTTTTCCTTTAAGGTAAAATCTCAAGAGGATGAGTTGGTTCTCAGCCATTTAAAAAAAAAAAAATCAAGTGGGAAATGAATAGTCCGGCCTGGTGAGTAGAGATTGGGAGGCTGGTGGAACCAACACAGAGAGGAAGAGACCAGGGCTTAGGTTTTGTAAAACTCCTTCTGCCATTATGAACAAGGATTGCATGCGGAGGGATGACCTATTGAAAACTGAACCTTCTCCCATCTGTGTTCCTTTGTCCCTTTCATCCATACAACAGCCCTGCAAGTTAGGTTGGTCTGTAAGATGGCAGCTGCCTGAAGGTCACGCAGCAAGGATCAGTCAGAGCATTTGTCTCAAGTGGTCCTCCTCCCAAATTCAGACCAAAGAGAAATGACAAAATAGTAGTGTATTGGTCATTGGGAAAAGGAGTTGCAAATATAATGCGTTCTACAGCAAGTTTTGTTTCAGAGACCCATTAAATGCAACAGAATCAGAGCCCAATCCTAACCTGGAATTAGGCTGGCACAGTTAGGCCAGCAACGTTTGGCTGGCACAAGGGCCACCGTAAAGCACTTTTGGGCCACTCTCTGAGTCATATTGGCCAGCACACACACATGCACCATCCTCCCTGATTCTGAGAGTGGTCCCAATATTTTATATTGCCGCCTTGGGTGCCTTCGGGCAGAAAGGCGGGGTATAAATAAATAAATAAATAAATAAATAAATAAATAAATAAATAAGCTTTATGGTGGCCCTTGTGCCAGCCAAACTTTGCCAGCTAGCCTAACTCCAGGTTAGGATTGTACTCTCAGTTAGTGCATACATTGATTTGCAGATTTTGTGTTTGAACTGGAAGTCCAAATTAAACAAAGCAATAACTCATACTAAGATGTTAGTTAAGAGTAACCCAGTTTCTGCTCACTTTTGTTCACTTGCGGCTCTTAATCCAACTTTGGAAGTGTGCAGAGCATGGTTGTTCCTGCTGCGAGCTTTTCTCCCAGCCGTTCTCATGTTCAAAGCAGTGCAGTGTCATGGTTTAGAGGGCTGGATTGCAGAGGCCCATATCCAGCCAGGGAGCACACTGGGAGACCGGGGTCAAATCTCTTAGCCTCGCCTCATTTTTGTGGTTATGATGATAAAACGCACCAAGAGGAGAGGAAACGAAAGAGCTAGTATAACACGTGACCATAACTGCGTTTGCCCCTCATAATTTCAGTCATTCTTGGAGGTGGTCCTGTGCTGCTTTGTGCCTGGAAGACGTTTTCTAGTGAGGGATTATTCGGCACTATGTTCTTTAGGTTCTTAAGAAGTAACAGATTCCATATTACAGTGACTTGCCGAGGGCCACCTTGGGACCCTGGAACCAAGGGCACGATGCCAGTTTCCTTGCATTCTTGGAAGCTGCGTAGGGTTAGGATCTTAAACATGAGGGCAGCGGCAGTGACAAATTCTCCCAAGCACTTACAGATGCAGGATGTGCCTTCCAACAAGCTTCCTGGCAGATTCCACATTGGGATTATGTTGTCGGCACTTTTTCCTTCCCCTTTCCTGGTTGCACCTGTAGGAGACCTTGAGCTATAAAATCATATTTCATCATCTGCATAGAGCCAGACAATTGATGTAACATTAATGTCGCAGAGGTTGTTAATAAATAATGAATCGCAGAACGAGCCAAGGGCTGACCTTTCGAAGAACACCATCTGTCACCTGAAGTTTTGCTTGATCTTTAGCTCTAACACCAAGTTCCAGGGGCGGTGATATTATTTCTCTTTTGTTCCCCTCCAGGATGCTGTCCCTTTTGGCCTTGTCTGTGCCTTGCAACTCATGACTACTGTTGTGTGGCCTTTTGTGCATGAGGCTCATCCACCAATTTGTTGCGGGAATGTAGAACAAGAATGGCTCCAATATGGCAGGGAGGGGTGCTAATGGAAGAGACAAGGTTCTAGCTCTCATCATTCCAGTGGAGGCATGCTGTGTATTTTGAACCATTCCCAGCCTGTTTTAGCATCCCAAAGACAATAACTGTCTCCCTTCTTTCGGCAGCTGGAGAGGCACTCAAGGCTGGGTTATCCATTCCTGGAGAGGAGGAGGAGGAGGAGGAGGAGGAGAAAGCACTGTGACATGCTGAAGCAGCCATTCTGCCAGCAACTGCTGTTGTTTACTAGTACCTGTAAAGGGAATGTAGCCACAGCCAGAGAAACAAGGAACTGCTGTCCCAAAGACAAGGCAGATGGGCGCTTGGCTCTTCCTTGCCCTCTCCAGGAAAGGAGAAGAACAAACCCCTCCTGTATCTTTCCATCCCACTTCTGCCTGTTTTAGCAGCGGATGTGGTAAGAAGTCTGCTCCTAGACTTGGGATTCTGAAACATACCAAAGGGAAATCAGGCTCTTGAGAGTCAACCTCAGGTGAACCTTGATGCAACACGCCAGTTTTAGCAGCATGGAGTAACCCAAGACTGGGCTCACACACCCTCCCATTCTGTGCCACATCAGAGTGTCACAAGGGGAAGTAAGAGGCTTCCCAAATCTACTTTTCTGGGATTGTGAAGTCCAAAAATAAGAGTTGGATCCTGTGGCAGTAGGTGCAAAAAGAAATGGGCAGCAGAGCCTACTGTGTAGGAGCCGAGCAAAATTTTTGATGCTTGCAGTATGTAAAATCCTCCCACTTGCAGTTACATCAATATGTTGAAGGCCATTCCAAGTGTCATCCTCTCTTGTGAATTCTGGTGGTGGTGATGGAGTGTATCTTTCATCCCAAAGCTAATGGGGGGGGGAGCAGTTAAAAAACTTTACTTCTTTAGAAGAATTTTTTTTTCTTAAATGGTATAGCGGCAAACATTTTTTATTTTCTCCTCTGGAGGAAATGAATTATATTGATTTAAAACAAAGTGCCATTTTTAGTGATGAAATTAGTCCCTGACATTTGACCAGCTTAGCTGTTGATTAGCTGAGCTTTTATCCTCACCAAGACCTTCTCCCTACAATAAAAGCAAACTATGTTTAGATAGATGTAAGAAAACAGAAGGATGTTGAATATTATGCAGATGTTTCTGCTTAATTCAAAACTGACCAATGAAATTGATTGTTCTGAGAGCCAATGAGGTGTTGTTATGACACGGCAGGGAAGCAATGTTAGCTCTAGTATTAGAGCTAATACTAGAACTTTTATTCAGGTGTGTGAGTGTCCTCAAGTTGGCCACTGGTTTTTTGTTGGTTATTGATTTGTTGGGTGACCCATACTAGCTAGCTAGCTAGATCCTAGTGATCCCAATGCATTTTGGTTGTACATGTGATATTGTAATGTATTCTGTATGGTCTGGTATGGAAGGAGGTCCATCATGGGGGTGACACTCTGACCTCCCACATTGGGTGGCACAAACCCTAGTGATGCCACTGGAAGGGAATTGCATTGATATACCAGTGTGAATTTAAAAGAGAATCAAGGGGGAGAGGTGAGAGTTTCACATTATCCAACAAGTTCAAAGGATTAAGTGTGTGTCTCTAAATTGTTCCTGTTTTGCTTCTTGCGTCCCTGGATAGAGTGGTTCTAACAGTAGATAAATAGGGACCACTTCGGTGGGAAGGTAACAGCGTTCCATGCGCCTTGGCGTATAGTCATGCCGGCCACATGGCCACGGAAGCTTGTCCTCGGACAAACGCCAGCTCTACAGGCTTAGAAACGGAGATGAGCACCGCTCCCTACAGTCGGTCACGACTCGACCATTCGGTTGTGGGGAACACTTTACCGTTTTAACAGTTGGAAACATTTCCATGTCTGAAAAGTAAATTAAAATGCTGGCAGCAGTTTCTTTTTATGATGGTTAACTTGCAATTTTGGAAATGGGTGCAAGGATTTGCATTTATTTAAAAAATATGAATACACCACCTTTCCCCAGTATTGGATGCTCATAGCAGCTCACAACGCTAAAATAAAATAAAAATTACAATAGAATACAATATTTAAGCAACCCTGAAAGCATCCTAAAAAAAATTAGCATCAAACAGAAAACACAAAATTCAGCAGCATAAATGACAATAACTTAATGACCAGTCATTCCCACAACATAATTCATGTAGGATTTGCATTCTGTAATGTAGATTGCATTGCTGGCTTTTCAGCGCAATCCTATACATGCCTACTCAGAAGTAAGTTGCATTCTGCTCAGTGGGACTTAGGGTGCAATCCTGGCCTGTGCTGTAGCCAGTGCAGATGGGGAGCAGGCTGGAGCCTCCACAGGGCAAGGGTACGTTCATCCCCATACCCCACCCCTATGGGGTGGCTGTAAAGCAGATGCAAGTCTGAGTACACTGCGCAGCCCGGGGATAGGGGTCTAACAGCCACATCCAGGATCCATACCCCTCCCCGGGCTGCTGCACCCGCCAGAATGCAGAACTCTGTTCTGCCCTCAAGCCTGCCTTCTCCCCCCACCCAGAATAGCCCTTGCACCAGCCAAACTTGGTTGAAGCCTTACCAGGGGGTTGGTTCAGCACTGCAGTGTTGACGCAAGTGCCTGCATCAGCACTGCGCCAAAAGCAGTGGCGTGGACATGCTTTATGGCACATCTGCAACTGTGCTTGGTCAACGCAAGTGGCTTCCAGGTAAGTGCATATAGGGTTGCAGCCTTAGACTACACAGTGGGATTTTCTTCTGTGCAAACACGCACAGGATTCCACTGGAAGAAGTACGCTTTTCTCCCTAGGGCCTTGTAAGGGATAGCAAAAACCGGAAGTGCATGAAACTCAGAAGTTGATGAACTTAGCCCTTCCTCTCAACTGAAACTATCCTTTTTCTGAAATTGTCCGCAATTTTAAGGTGGGAATGTGTTCACAGAACAATACCCAGCTCTTGAGCAAACTGCCAGCTTGGGAAATGTTACCTGCTGCCTGTATTTGTCGAGGGCAAGAGAGGTTGGTCTGTGCCATTCCAGTTTAAGCCCAGGCACCTGAAAGTCACCGAGGGCAGATCCTTGCATTCTCTGCCTTTGCTGGCATGCAAGGTGAGCAGACAGGAGTAGGGAAGAGCCTCTGGCTTTGGTCTGGAAAAGATGCTGCCTTCCTTAGGCTTTTTTAAACAATCACAGTGCATCCCTATTATGAGTGGAGAAGAGGGGGGTTTGCATGTTGCTGCATCAAATAGTATGTTGCTTATGTTGCCAGGCACTTCCATTGAAAAGCCTGTGAGCGTTCAAACCTGTGACAGTTTCTAGTAGGGGAACAGCCCATCCAATGCTGGGCCATACTAGGAGCAGGAACGTTTTTTTTCTGGATGTAGAGATGGGATACCTTAATGCTCCCTGGTTAAACATAGGAAATGATGCCTATGCTGTGAATTATTTGCAAATAATTCAGGTGATGCAGGTGTCCCCTCCCGGTGCCCCCTCTCCGTACCCTGCATGCCTGTATCTGTCACCTTGGCTTCCAGTGCTTTGTCTGAAACCCAAGGGGCTTCCTGACAGAGGCGGAAGCAGCATGCTGCTATCATGTTAGCCCTCTTGCAGTTTTGTCAGGCAGGTATTTACGTATCAGCGTTGGTGATGAGCTGCATCCTCAGCCCAGAGCTCTGATCATCTCTGTCCATAGCTCCGTCTTGACCCCAGCTGCACATCGGCCCTCTTTCAATTTATGCAAAATGCAACCTTTGCCAGCCTCTCTCTCCCCTGCTCCCCCCACTCTTGTCCTCCCTCGGCAATCTTTCCCTCTTTAAGGGAGGAAAAAGTGCTGACAGGGGCTTTCTCTCGTGTCATTTTGGAAACTGTCAACAAATTCTATAGAGAGGTGACCTCCATTATGAGAAAGAAACCAGCCCGCTCTTGGCCAGCACCCAAGCTCCACACCGTAGCTCTCCTTTGAGTGGCAAGGTGACATTGTTTGTCATATCAGCATTCATGACCAGCTCCCCGCTCCTCGGAGAGTAATTATTTCTTTCTGAAAGAAAGGTCCAATTTGCTGTAAAGAGCAGAGCCCCAGGTGAGAGGAAAAAGAGCCTGCCTGTGAGCTCCCTTGATACATAAAGAGGCAAAAAAAAATGAACTTGGCATCACCCGGCAATTCTGCTGGACACGTTATACTCCTCATAACTCTCCTTCTGCCGGATCCTGTTACAGCATCTGGGAACCCCATTCGCTCAGTGCAAAGGCTCCTGGGCAAAGATCATTGGCTTGTAGAAATCAGTGGACATTCTGTGTCTACACCCAAGGATGTGCGGGCCTTGTGAAGGGCCCCTTTGCTCCTTTCCAGACCCCTTGGCTGCACCGTCCATGTAAGGATTGGCACACTGCCAACCTGGCCACTTCACCAGTGCTGGTGGTTGCCCCATTGTAGAGCTAGCAAACATGTGGCCCAAGTGATCAGGGCCTGGACATAGTGGTGGGATTCAGGGGGTTCGCACAGGTTCTATAGAACAGGTTGTTAAATGGCCGGGCCCTGCCCACTCGCTTACCTCGGCTGGCTTCGGGGTTTTTTTGGCTCCGGCTATAATGTCATAGAACCAGTTGTTAATTTATTTGAATCCCACCACTGCCTGGACACCTTCCCTGCATAGAGGAACAGCTAAAGTGTTTGGGGTGTTTCATCTTGGAAAACAAAGAAGTTGGAGGAGCCTGATACTGGTTAATAAATCAATGCAGGGAGTGGAGGTGGTTGAGATAGAGACGCTGAGGAAGAAGGTGGTCTCGCTTTAGATGCCTGAAACACACCCAGGGTTGACTTCATGGACCTTCCGGCCTTCCCCAGCTCTGCCACCTGAGCTCATTTTTAACTGCAAATGAGCTGGGACTTCTACAAGTGCCCCACCTCCTTTAGCAGACGGGTTTGAGTGTTTACCGAACTCAGTATCATCGGAGCCATGTGCTGGAGAGGGAGGTGAGCGCAAGCTTATCAAGGTGCATACTATTCAACCTTCATCATATTCCAAAATTAGTGGCTGGAATAGAGTCCTTGGTTCTTTCTGAGGTCAGTATAACTCTTTGGAACCCTTTCTGCCTGCTACATTTTGTCCGCAGCTCAGCCTGTGCAGTTCAGGGTGAAAAGCCAATGGGGGTGGCATTGGCCTGGCTCTGCTGTGAGTTCTTTGGGAAACCTTCCTGGCACCCCCTCAAAAGTCCCATTGCTGCTACTGATGGCAAGCCATAGCGTGTCTCTTTATCACCCTTTCTGAGCTCATTGTTTCTGTGTGTTGTACCCAACCTGGATCACTAGCTGTGTTCATCAAGGTCTTTCACATGTGTGCATTGGGCTGCTGTGATAGTCCATTACCCACAGATTCTGGTGCAGGTACCCTGTATCTCCTGCCGCAGAAATACAGCCTGAGCATCCCTGGGCTCCTCAGCCCCTTCCCCATCTTGGGCAACTCCAGTGATTGGTTTGATGGTGCAGCTTCCCAAGTGATGCAGATTCCACATTCTCTCTTTAAGAGCAAACCACAAGTTTATTTCATCTGCTGCATGTTGCCGGGGGGGGGGGGCGAGAATAAAACCCCAGAAAGGCAATTGACTTAAGCATGGCATAAATGCAGCTTGGCTATTATGGTGCATGCTAAATTTTAATGGCATTTAGAAAAAGTGTTTGGTGGGGTAGAAAATAGAAGCGAGCCTATCAAACATCCAGTGTGCTGTAAGCTTTATTGAGCAGAACTCTTCCTCCCGCTACAATTCCAAGGCTTGAAACATAATAAGGTGCATTGGGACCCAAGGGGTTTAAATATGTGTTTTAAAAATTGCATATAAAGAAGCAGAATAAGCTGATCCATTTCCAGGGAAGGCGGAATTCAAGTGCGGAGAGATACTTCACGTTTCGCAAATAGTTATTTATTGATGAGTGTTGTTAAAATATAACCAAGTTAGGGAGAGGAACGTGATTGCCAACTGGCTCTTATTCCTGCCATGTTTTTACATTGGCTCAGACGACTGAAATGACTTAAAAACGACTAAATTTATTTTTTAACTAAATGCAGTAGTGAGATTTCCAGCTGCCACCTCTTAGCAGACACTTTTGCAGCTTCCGAAAAGTGTCTGCTGAAGACATGTGTTTCCAGTTCTGGCTCAAAGACACTCAGCAGTGGCTGGTGTTTTCTGTTTTAGAGCATGTAGTTGGTGAAACAGCTCTCTCTCTCTCTCTCTCTCTCTTTCTCTCTCTCTCTCTCTCTCTCTCTCTCAAACCTGTTCCTTGTGAGATTCACAGAGCAGATGCAGGCATCCCTGGCAGACTCCCCTCCCCTGGGATTCCTGCACAGCCTCCCACACAGGGCACTTTGTGTGCATGTGTGGACACACACACACACACACACACACACACACACACACACACACACACACGCTCCCACCATCAAAATGCAGTGCCTCCAAATTCTGATTAGAGCAAAAATGTGTCCTGTGCACCATGTGGGAGTGCCTCTCCTCTTGAAAACTGAGGTGCCATAGAGAAGGAGAAGCCCTTCCAGGGATCACACAAGGGGACAGGCACAGTGGGCTATCCACCCTCTCAGCTCCTCCTGTTCCCCACCTGGTGGGCTGCCTCCGGGTGCAGTCATTGGAATGCTGGCTAAGACCAAGGAGTGGATCCAGCATAATTGCTATGCCTGGTCTCTTCTTGGTGGACTCCCCACTGCAAGCTACCCTGGTATTCCCCAGTGTCTAGCCCTGGCTGCACTGAGAGTTGCTCCAGAAATTACAGCTAAACTGAATTGGGATGGCCTTTCTCAGGGAAGCCCAAAGGATTTCTCCAAGGCCAGCAACATCCCTGGGGCGCAAGTCAATTTCCATCTCCTGATTTTGCCTGCTCAGGTGCCAACATCCCTGGGGAATATTGGAAGAAGCCAAAAAGGATGGAGTTGGAGGAGCAAGTGTTCCCAAGTGATTTGTGGTGCCTTTTTAAATATCCTTAGCTGTGTTGTACTACAGCTATTTTCTTTTTTCTACACAGGGCTGTACGAGCATTGCCTTCTGTATGGAAAGATATTCAATGCACCTGCATTGAAATCCCTTATTCGAAGTAGACGAAGGCTAGGATATTTGTGGCTTGAAAACAGGGGCAAGAGCTTTCCAAATCAGTTAGGAGATCAGCCTCCATTCCTCATGACATGGTGCTCTCTCTCTCTCTCTCTCTCTCTCTCTCTCTCTCTCTCTCTCTCTCTCCCCTTAATGCTGCATCTTTAATGGAGCCGAATTTTGCAACATAACTCATGGAGTTGTACAAATACCCCATCAACGGCGCAGCGGCTCATTTCATTGTCCTCAGTGCATGGAATCTTCATTATTTGCACTGTTGATAAAAGGCAGGGTTTCTTAGCAGATCTGCACTACTCCATTTAGCTGGGAACAGTGATGTATTCCCCCCTCGCTATTGGACATCCTCGGTTTCCTTGGGTAATAAAGAACTCTTACTCTCAAGATAAGAAAATGGCTGTTTCCCCTCCTGCTAGAGACAGAAAGAGAGAAGGCTTGGTCAGGAGGCCTCTGCTAAGGATGCATCCCAAATGCTTCTCACCTGAACATAATCTGAATATTGGAAGTATGAATTCCCTGCTCTTGTTGGAGTTTTGCTGGTTTTAAAATATCTCTTTTCTCTTTGTTTCCTTGTGAACCAAAACACCCCTTGGTTCATTCTTTCTTGGACTGTGCCACTTCACGTGCAGGGTGAAGAGTCACGTGCTTTGAAAATCAGCACCCCCAAAGAGGAGGAGTCTAGCTGATATGTCCATGTTGTATGTGGGCAGTGTGGGTCTTGATTTTGCTTTGTCTGGAAGAGCAGCCCCAGTTCCGCTTGGATCTCTGGAGGGCTGTGCTACGAGATCCCTCTAAACACGACTGGCTCATTGGATCTGTGCCTCTGCCTGAGTGCGTGTTCTTGTCCGTGAGAAGAACAAGGTGTATACTGTGTGCATCTTTTGTGGCCACCTCACACCAGTGGAACATGCAGCCCTATTCTGGCCATGCAAAATCGTGGGCACCCATTTCGTTCTCTGGGCTAGGGCTGCACTAGAATGGCCGAGCCTTGTGACGGCAGCCTTTTCCTCTGCAATTGTTATTGGGGAGTGGGGAGTGGCTGTTCTCTGTCCTATCTGCTGCATGTCTGGAACAGTCACTTGTAGGACATATTCTCCCTCCTGAAAGGTGCGCCTGTTGTTCTTGCAATAGGTTCGATGGCACTCACTGAAAAACACCCTTGACAATGTCTCGTACAGGAGGATCTGGGTAGGGCCAGTTCAGAGAGTGAAGTGGGTTTGAAGGTCACCAGTAGACAGTGTTATCGCAGGAGCAAGAGGAAGCATCCTGTGTCGTTTTGCTGTTTGGAGTGGACAAACCAAATCCTCCCCCTGCTGCTTTTCACTTGGGCATCAGTGAGCATCAAGGCGGCTTCTCTTGGAGTAGCCCCCTCCCCAGATTCAATTTCTTGGTCATGCCAGAGGGTGACACAACCCATTAGCTTACGTCTCCTGTTTTACATCCCGGGCTTGAGAAAGGCCAGAGGACTTGGGTGCCACTGAATTTCCACAGCTGACCATCCTAGCTGGCCTTGCCTTCTCAGCCCCTGAGCCCCCCCTTCACCCCTCCCACCCAATCTGAGTGCCGCAGCAGAGAGTCGGCTTCCTTCCCTTGTCTACACAGGCTATAAAACTGCTCCAAGTAATTATGTCCCTGGCAGGTGATACTGGAGAGAGAAAGGGAGACCCCTTATCTACGTGAGCAGAAGAGCTCTCCTCAGACTTTTATCAGCTGCAAGCAGAAAGGGCAGAGGGAAGGCCAGGCTTATTTTTCCACAGATAGGGATCTGGGCTCCAGAGCAGGGAAAGGGAGGCCCAGACATTCATCACATGGGAGCCTCCAGGCAAAAGTGCCCTGCAGGAGGGGGCAGTTTGGCCATGTAGACTTTATGGGAAAGGGGGGAATTTGCTTGAAGGCAAATGGTAAACATATAAAATGAGCTCTGCTTAGATGAGGTCAAGTGGTGCTTCCTCTCATTTGTAAAACTCGTTCCCCCCACCCCGCTCCCCTGAAACTGGCATCCCCCTTTTAGCACAGAAGAACTATCTGGGCTGAGCAGCCACCTCCTCCTCCCTGAATTTGCTGAATCCCCTTTAGAATCTGGTGGCCATCACCACATCCTGCAGCTGTGAGCTCAGTTCTGTGTTCTGTGAAGTGAAACTCTGCACTCCCTCTCAGCCTCAGTCTTCCCCGTCTGCAAAATGGGGATATTCATGCTAGCTTACCTTACAGGTTGGTGGTTAGGATTTCTGCAAGATGATACATGTGAGGCAATTTGTGCTCTCAGCCGTCATGAGACACTTGCTAAGTGTTTGCCGTTGTCGCCTGCCTGTCTCATCTCCTTTCAGCCTGTTGCAGCATTGACAGTATGCACCATTTTCTACCAATGATGCATTAGAGCAACGTTGGTAGAAATGCAATCTCAAGCGCATCATTGATAGAAATAAGATGTTATCCCTGCATAGCAGCCCTGCTGCTGCAAAGATTCTCTTGGCCAAAGGAACAGTTGCCATGGAAAGGCTTCCCATTCAAGATGTTGTGGCTCTTTAGAGGAGCCCCAAGAGAGGCAGTGAGAATGGAGAGGCTTCTCAGAGGCTATGCCCCTGATACATGAGTGGGGGCGGGAGAGGAAGGGAGAGAGATCTTGATTATTCCGTTTGTTCCTCTTGTTACTTTAGCGGCTGAGTCGACACTTTGTTCGGCATTTAAGGAAGTTAATAGGGAACGCCGGATAAATAATTTAAGGTCATGGATAGGTTCTGAGGAGGCCGGCCTGCTTTCTCCCGGCTTCTGTAATACGATGCTTGTGCTTCTCAAAGCAGAAAATTCCTAAAATTTTGGCCATTAAACGTTGAGCATTTTAAGGACAGTTTTCTTGGTTGGGGTACAAACTAACCTCCATCCGGCTGGCATCAGGGTAGGTTTGCCAGTGTTGCTACCCTTCCTTGGTGAACCTGTGAAAACGTATGCTGCAATTGATCTGTGGGTTGATAGTTTGGCTGTCCTTTTTCAGTGCTCTGCTCCATCCAGCTCCAGCCCAAATGGTTAAGCAATAGCAGGTGGCATTTGCCATGGGGTGGCAATATGTGGAAATACTGTGTGCTTCACACACACCCCGGGGGATGGAGCAGCAGTGGGTGAAGGAGACACAGGATGGGGAGTGGGTAGGAGTGACCCAGAGGTCATTCCAACCACCATTAGGCACATCAGGGTCTCAAACTGATGGCCTCGGGCATAGGAGATGCTTTGTGCACTCTTTGTCTATGATGGTGCCCCCCTTTTTCAGGTGTGTTGGACATTCAACAGTGCTCTATACATACAAGGTCTCTATCCAGGCAGCAGGTATCAGTGGTGAGTTTTTCCCTTCACCGTCCTGCGCTTGTAAGTCTGGCTTCCTTTGGATCAGACCCAGGAGGTACCTCATTTTCCCCCTCCTGGCAGACGTCCTGCAAACGGTGCCGCCTTTATCATCATGAACCTGCCAAGCTGGACTTTTCAAAGGAAATGTGAAGAGTCAGGGCCCGATCTTATCCACGTTCCTGGTGCTGACGCAGCTCCAAGGTAAGTGAACAAGAGCCCAATCCTATCCAACCTTCCAGTTCTGATGTAGCTGCAGGATATGGTGCAGGAGTGTGCACCACATCCTGCAGTGGTCAGGGAGACCACCTCAAGGTAGGGGAACATTTGTTACCTTACCTTGAGGATGCATTGCGACTACACCAGCTCTGGAAACTTGGATAGGATTGGCACCCAAATGTTTCCTTATCTTGAGGAGGCCTCCCTGACTCCCCCTCCAACACAGCGCACAAGACACTCCATTGGGATGGCTTCATCAGGGCTGGAAAATTGGATAGCATTTGGACCTTAGCCATCCATCTCTCTCGCTCTCGTATCTCGCTCAAATGCTTTCATTTTGCCACTCCGCAAAAACACACAAAGTATATGAACAGACCTGAAACAGAGCGAGCAGATTTCTGTCAGCTTGGGTCCTGATTCATTAGCATTTGGCTCGCAGAGGTACAGATCATTATGGTTATGGGCCTCCTCTGTTTGTCCATATGGATTTGTTTGTTGGCTGCATGGAACTGATCCGCAGGGGAGTGGTGACAGAGCCATCTGACGGAGCCGTGCCTCTCACCATGAGCAAGCTTGAAAATTCAGGCCAGGGAAGTCCCCGCAGTTTGTACGTGTGCTTCTTATTCCACCCCATTCAAGGGGCTGTGGCAGCCATTGTTGGGTGCACTACTACTACTACTACTACTACTACTACTACTGCATGTGTGCACTACTGCAGGGTCTTCCAGCTGCTCCTGCTCACTCAGCAACTCTCTCCATCCTGAATGCATGGGACTCACCCTCCTCCAAGCTGGCTTCTGGCTTGGATGTGGCCAACAGCCCAACGGGACCCCTTTCCTCTTCCCCATTGCAGAATGAGCACTTGGGGCAGGGATGTGGAGGCTATCACTCTGCAGCATCAACAGGCACTGACTCCGCCCTCCCTTTGCCTGGTTCCCCTGTTCTTCCTCTTTGGAAATGTCCAGATGGCTTTATATTCCAGCTCTCGCCTGTCAGTTGTCGGGCAATGAACCAGCCACCAGGTCCCCTCCAGGCCGTGTCTGAGATTGTCCCCCACTGACATTTCATCTTTCTGTACATTTTGACCTTCTCCTCATTGCACATAGGTTCTTTTAAGCCCCTTTAAGGTTTGCAGCTGTTTTCTGCAGACACTGTTTCCAAGCTCACTACAAATTGTCCCAGGTGCCTGGAGGGAGGGCCATCTTTAGCTGTAAAGCTGTCCTCAGGTCCTCCTAGTGCAGGTTGATTGTGCCTTATCCAGACTGCTAGGGGTGGGAAGTAATTGCATAATAATGATAAATGCTTTCTCTTGCTCTTTTCATTGCCCCCCATTTGCATGTCTGCTGGCCTCTTCGACATTTTTCAACAACGCCACACACTACAGAGCACAGAATAGAACTGATAGCCTGGACGTGGGAATGAGCACAAGACCTTCTTTCTGCAGAAAGTTTTTTAAAAAGTCCTGGACAAAAATATCTGGATTTTGGAATCGTCTGGATTTCAGATGTCCAGATAAGGGATAGTCTACTTGTGGTGGTGGCTGGGAAGTTAACTCTGGACTTATTATGTGATCTGTTTCACATGTGCACACACTGTTTCTCCTTGCTTGGTAATGCACAGCTGAATTAATCACATAATTAATCTGTGGGACTCTTTGCCATAGGATGTTGTGATGGCACTGAGACAAGAAGCCTTTGAAGGGGGATTGGACAGTTTGATGCAAAAAATACAAGATGACTGTATTCAACCCCTGGTTTTTAGAAGGAGTCCGTTTCTGAAAGCCAGTTGCAAAGGAGTGGCAACAGAATGCAGGGAACCTATTGTCCGGTGGGCTCTCAGTGTCATCTTGTGGGCTGCTTTGAAGTTGTTGGATGGGATGGGCCCTCGGCATGATCCAGCAGGACTCATCTTGTGTTCTTATGAATGTGTAAACCACCTTCCCTGAGAAGCAGAGGTCTTCTAGAGAACCACAGTTCAGTCTGTGGTGGTGGATCTGCAGTGGCTTCCACGTGATGTGGCATTCATACAAGTATGAATGTGACCCGGCACAGTAACTAAAAGGAACAGAGGAGCATCTTGATGCATGAGGGATCCATAGTGCGGTGGCTTTGTGAGTTACCTGCATACATCCCAAGTGCCCGGATCCGCAGAGGCCCACCGGGGGACTCTGTCCCCTTCTCACAACCCTTCGCAGCCCCAGGCTCTTATCTCATCCCAGCACGGTGGGAACCCATCATTTTCTGTTATTTGTCAGCATGTAGAAAACTGCCCTGAGGTCTTGTGTTTATGTTAGCAGCCTTTGTGGAAATATTATTTCCCATTGCTACCCAGTTTTTATAATGTCAATATGCTCAGATCTGCGCCTCAGAATTACATTTGAGACACAGTGCCGCTCCCTGGATGCCCTGGAGGACGTGTGTTGTCGAACTTGGCTTTTTAAGGCACCAGCCCATTTCAAAGAGGAAGTCGCAGGAGATTTGGGCTTTCGGCATCCACGTGCACTGTTATTGTGGTCTGGAGCAAAATGTGCCATGGATTCTTAATTGAAATTCACCTTTTATCATTCAGAACCCTTTTCCCTCCACTTCTTTTTATGACTGTGGTTTGAAATCCATTGTGGAGGATGATTATCTTCGAAGATTAACTTTCCTTGGGGAGGTTGCTGCACCAGTGATGTAATTGGAAAGGCTGAGTGATCCGGGGCAGGGGGGAGCTGCCCTGTGTGTCTCTGATCCTGACTGTTGGCGGGAAAAGTTTGCAGCAGCTTCCGTGAGAACCATAGAACTGTTTAACTGGGGGTGCAGTCCTAACCTGGAGTTAACCCTGCACAATTAGGCCTACAACGTTTGGCCAGCACAAGGGACACCGTAAAGTGCATTTGGACCATTCTCGGAGTCAGGGAGGATGGTGCACGTCTGTGTGCTGGTCTCTCTGACTACGAAAGTGGTCCAAACGATTTACGGTGTCCCTTGTGCTAGTCAAATTTTGCTGGCCTAACTGTGCCGGCCTAACTCCAGGTTAGGATTGCACCCTGGATCAGTCTCACGGCCCGTTGAACTAACAGCCCACCTCCATGATGCCCAGTTTCTTAGAGGATGGTACTTCCACAGTTTGAGCAGGATGGTACCAACCCACATGGTTAATTCAAAGCACTTCCTGTTCAGAGGGAAACCTGGAACAAGCCCACCTGAGTTAGGGCACAATCCTATCCAACCTTCCAGCACTGATGCAGCTGCCATATAGCCCCAAAACAAGCAAACAAATGTTCCCTTACCATTAGGTGGCCTCCTTGACTTCCCGACCACCACAGAATGCAGCACACACCCCATTGGGACAGCTCCACCAGGGCTGAAGAACTGGACAGGATTTGGCCCTTAGTCATTGGCAGCACACAGATGACCTGAAAGAAAAGAAGGCAGATGAGAAGTGTCCTGTTGCTGGATCAGGACCAGTGATGTCAAGTAGCCAGGACACTCCGGAATGCCGTTCTGGTTGTTCCGTGTAGGGCTGGCTCCACCCACTGCAGTCGTTGCTGCCATGCGCCCCTGCAATACACGAATGGGGCTGGCCGCGCCTGCGCCCTGCACGCCCGCAGCCGGAGGTTTCAGCCAGGCAGGCAGGCAGGCAGGCAGCGGACTGCGGGGGAAGCGAGGACGCGCGGAGGAACTGCCAATCAACCGTGGGTCCCGGTAGCTACTTCCTGCGTTCCGGTTGTTAGCGCAGGTAGATTCCACCACTGGTCAGGACCCTGGGGGCCCTGCGTCTTCCCTTGGTGACCGCCATTGGGAAGCTCACGTGTGTGGATTCCAGATGGGGGTAGTACCAGGATGTGTAGCTGAAGAACAGGGCAACTCTCCTCTGCTGTCCTGGCAAAGGTGAATAGTGCTGTTGTGTCCTGCTTTGGATCGTGCCTTTGCTGTTGAGTGAATGGTGGAAGAGCTGCTCTGGAATACATCACAATCCAGCTAAGAATCCTAAATCCCACCATTGTATGTTTTGACATGCCTGCGTTATTTGTATGCAAATGTAGTCTTCTCTACAGAATGTTCCTTGGAGATCAACTTTATGAAGGAAGTTCAAGGCAGATGACACAATCTGGTGAGGGGAGATAATCCACAGGTGGTTTCTGGGTCTGGGAATCTGTTTGTCAAGGAACCTGAAGATTTGCTCTTTGTGTTCTCCCTTCCTGCTCACCTGCAGTTGAGTCCATTGCGTTGCATGACGTGGTCTGGTGTATGGTTTGCATTCTTGCAATGAGGGCTGGCAAACCCAATAAGGAGAGAAAGGACAGAGCAAGATGCCTAGAGGCTTGGAAAGTCTGGGGCAAGTTCCCTAGTGGCGCAGCACATGATGCCATCAGCCTACATGGTGTCTGTGTGCCATGTACAAGATTCTCCAGCCCAGGCTCCAGGGCAGTTGTGATCCAAACCTGAAAAACAGGGAGACAAAGCATCAAGGGGAAATGCCAGTCTTGGGGAACGGGCCTGCTTCCCCTCAGAACATGGGGGGAACTGTAGCAGCTGCCTGGTGTAGGAAGGTTCAAGGAGTCAGCCTAGACAGGTGGATCCTTGGGCAATTCTTCATTTTAGGTCCAGAGGGGGACCAGAGGAGTGCTGGGTACTGATATTCAATTTTATTTATTTATTATGCTCTGTGTAATCTCTGGCACATGTGGTCCCAAAGGATACCCCTGAGTAAGACCCTCAAGGGAGTTAAAACAGCAAGATATCAAGCGATACAACGAAGTCCAAACCCATTGAGGTTGCAACAGCCTCCCTACCCTGCCCCAGGGCCTCAGTTTATTTCTGAGCAGGTCTGAACCCTGCCAGAAAGCAGCAATTCCTGGACCTCCTCTGGAAGTGCTTCCACCCCTGCCACGAGCCGTCTTACCCGTGCACATTCCCTTTAGTATCTGTCCAGAAATTGGGACTGGGCTGCAAAGAACACTCCCCGCTTTCTACAAAGCGCTGCCTGTTCTGTGTTCTGCCTCTCTAAGAGCGAGCCCAGAAGGACTCAAGGACTCAAGCCATGTGAGAGAGAACGGGAGGAAGCAGTTTCCTTTGTGCAGCAGAGGTCTCTGTGAGCTCCTGAACCTGCTCTTTTACTGTGGTTTTATTTATTTAGAATCTTCATGCACTGAGCTTTAGATAAAGTGGGAAATAAATCTTTTAAATAAATAAGTAGCTTTTCCTCAGAAAAAGTTTCCAGAACAAATAACATAGCACAATGCTTCTCAAACCTTTTGCACCAGGACCCACTTTTTAGAATGGCACTTGTGTCAGGACCCACCAGAAGTGATGTCATGCCTGGAAGTGACATCATCAAGCAGGAAGTGACATCACTGTGATGTAATCAAATGGCATTCCTGAAATGCAAACTGGCATTCTTGTACTGCATCAATTGCACAACCATGAAATATCCCTAACAGGAAGCAAGATTAGGATCAAATGTTATTTAAAAGCATGAAACTAAAAACATTTAAACCCTCAGTTGAAAATTCAAACTGATAACACTCACAAAAGGAATATAGCAAGAGTAAAGTCTACAGCTTCCAAGATGACTGCTCCCAGCTTTCCGCAGCCCACCTGACATCAGGTCACAACCCACCAAGTGAGTCCCGACCTACGAGTAGAATCGGCTTCAAAGCTGGAGCGCCGATGCAGGGGTGCTGGCGCTCCACACCTTGCATCGATGCTATAACATAGCGTCGACACAAGGGGAAGGGTAGGATTATGCTGCCCGTAAGGCTCAGCTTTGCATGGAGGAGGAAGGAGGAACTTTGTCGTGACAACTTAGGACACTTACTACCAGGAGGACTGAAAATGAATTTGAGGGAGTGTTTCCATCAATTGGTGAAGGGATCATCCGTCCAAATGCCAGTTTGCACCCCTGAGTCACTCTTAATGCAAGATGACTTCAAGGTGATGTCCAGAACTCATAGAACTTTCTCCTGGGGAAGCTGCATTGCACAGGCCTTGCTAGGAAATTTAATTTGAGAAGAGGAAGGGACAGATTGGAGGGAGGAGTCTCGACCATCAGGCAATCGAGCCTTCTGTTGTTACCACCTCCAAATTAATTTCTTGTAATTGTTTTGCACTTCCAGAATTGTGGCAGCTTAATAATGCGTCGAGACTGCCTCGCCTTCCGCCATGCCTTTGTGCGTCTCTCTTCACTGCACGACACAAGCGTCTGCCTTGCCTTCTAAGATCAGCAGGGCAGGAGATGCATTAGGAGCCTCTTTCAGTGTTATTTCTGTCCCCCTTCTGAGTGAAGCCAACTGGCAACCAACCAGCCCAAGAACACCTGTAGAGGACTGGGTTTTATCTCCTTGGCAGTGCATGACATACTGGCAGAAGGACTGGAGCGTCCAGCCACTCATGGCACCAAATCTGATGACTGCAGGGCTCCTGGCTTCTGTTTTCCCTTCAGCGCAGAAGCATTTGTGTAGCATGTCTCAGGCATTAAATGTGATGCCTTTATGTAGACCAGTGGTCCCCAACATGGGGCACACACCCCACGGGGGGCAATTTGATTTTTAAGGGGGGCAATTCAAGAATGAGCTATTAACAATGAATTTTTTGACTTTTTTTTGTGTTAACAGTGAATTTGAAAGCCTGCTAATTGTTCTTGTATCTTATTATTCATAAATTCAGCTAAGAATGTTTTTAAAATTTCCCTCTTTCCGCGCCATCTTTTATTTTTCTCTTTCTTGGATGCCATGTTCTTTGGAACCTTGTTTAAACCACGTTAATGGCCTTTTAGGCTTCCTCCACGTGAATAGGAGTTCACGTTTTGCATAATAAGAACTGTATGTCACGGGGGGCATCAGGATTTTAGAGATGCTTAGGTTGGGCCAAAAAAGGTTGGGGACCACTGGTCTAGACTGACACGAGAGAGTAGCAAATTGCCTAAGGCCATTGTGGATGTTTGTGGCTGGGGACATAAACCTGGGGCATCCCAGCTCATATCTCCAAATGCTTGCAACCCCAGCTGTTGCAAAGGGCCAGAGTTCAAAGGAGCATGTCCAGCCTCCTTTCAGAATCCCCTGCCTTCTCCTGTTTTGCACTATCTAGTGCCCCTGCCATTTGCATCCTGGACAGTGAGCCGCTGGGACTACGAGTTGGAGGAACCTCCTTTGGCTAGGAAGGTTAGCCAAGGTTCCCTGCTACTGGAGGGGCTCCACCCTCACAGGTTTGCCATTGGGTCTCCTCAACAGGAAGACCTGTCGGCACTTCTCATTCAGGGCTGGCAACAATAGGCTTTCCCAGCGCCTACTGAGCATTGACAGTAATGTCTGCATATGCCTTAAAATTATAACGCAGTCCTAATCTGGAGTTAGGCCAGCACAAGGGCCACTGTAAAGTGCGTTCGGACCACTCTCTGAGTCAGGGAGGATGGTGCATGTCTGTGTGCTGGCCTCTGTGACTCCGAGAGTGGTCCAAGCATATCTTATGGTGTCTGCTGTGCCAGCCAAACTTTGCTGCCTAACTGTGCCGGCCTAATTCCAGGTTAGGATTGCGCTCCGAATCACAATTTTCCGCAGCAAGTAAACTCTGGAGCAAACATTTTGTGTTTCACCGCAACATGGGATTTGTAGTATATCTGAGATGGTTTGATGCAGCGAGTGATGAAAATACGACACCTTGAGAGGCTGCAGCACTGCAGCGTCATGAAAACGAGCTGCAGCGTTCAAGGTGAACTACAAGTTCCACGAATGCTCTGTTGATAAGGCTGACGGTGCAATCTTGGGCCTTGTCCTTGGGCTCGTTGGAACCTCGCTGTTAGACCCAAATAGCCTTCCTTGGAAAGGTCCGAGAAACCCAAGGCGAAGCCGAACATGCCCTCAGGCCTCCTGCTTGCCTGTACATGGTGCAGTTTGGTCCTTGGCCGTCCTTGTGCGCGTCTACTATTAATAGCCCTCTTAATCTTCCGCGGGAAGCCGCAGCATCCAATATTTCTCAAGCAAATGAGGTTTCTCCAGTGTTTGCTTGAGGCTCTTAACTTCTAGTTTGAATATATTTATTTCAACCTTTTTTTTTTTCCCCTCTCTCTCTCCTCCCTCTCCTTCTCTGGGGGGATGTTGTGAATGTTTAAATTTCCCCATCATAAGCAAAAGCCTGCTAAGCGAAGTGAGACAGAAAGAGACATCTCGGAGAACGGCACACAAAACCAACTCCCCTTCGCATGCAAAAGGGTAACTGAATCTCTTCCCTCCTAAAGAAATGAGGAGCCCCAGGAGAGGAGGGCTGGGGAGGCAGATTGCAAAGCATTTGCAACTATTAATAGACAACGGAGTATGGGGAGGGCTGGACTCAGAGGCACGATAGTGCTGTGCGTCATGTGGGGAGCTTCGTGAGACTGACCCGCCCAGCCCAGGACTATCTTCTCTGAATGGGAGGGACCTCCAAGGCCTTAGGTTCTGGGGGAGAGAGAGTTAATAATACTGTTAGTTATTAGAGTTAATAGAGTTAATAATACTCTCCTTAATAAACAGGAAATGCTGGTGACTGAAGCTGGGTTGCTTTCATCTTTCTTCCCATCTTTTGAAATTGCAGATTGCCCAGTCCATTTCCAAAGTGGAACCAGTGCAATGGGAGTTCTCCACTGTTTTGTCTCTTGTTCCACTGCAACTACGAATGTGTGCATTGATAAAATGCTGCCCAAAGAAGCACTCTTGATGTGTTGGAGGGCATGCTTCAAGATTGGGCTTGCCCTCATGCTTGTCCTCAGGATGGGTCTTGTGAGGTCAGATTGACTGATTGAAGGAGCACATGGCCCTCTGCTTCATTGCCACACACAGTGTATCCATGTGCCATCATCCTCATGATCACGTTGAGGTTATTGTTCTGCAGAGTTTTCTCAAGACAGATGTGCAAGTGATGAAACATAAAGGGGGGAATGTGCCATTGAAGGGAAGGAACCATAAGCTGTAGCACACCTGCACATTTTTCAATTCAAGAATTAATTAATTAATTTGAATCTCCTACCTGATCCAAAAGGCGATGCAGAGTGGGACTAGAGTGGGACTAGGAGAAATCCATTCTGCTCAGCTGAAACTAGAGCAAAGAATGAACTTTACAACTTAGCCATGGCTCCTCCCTGCAAATCTTTTAAAGATAGGTTCATGCTTGCTTTGCAAGTGATGGATTTGGGACCTTAAAAAAAAGGACATCTTGGCCCATGTAGTAGTAGAACAACACATTTTGTCTGACAACAGGACCAAAAATAGAGTTGTGTAGGATCACTTGCTCCATGTTGTGATATTATGTTGAATGTTCTCCTCAACCCCCCCCCCCCAAAAAAAATAATCCTTCTTTCTCTCTCTCCCTATCATTGGCTGCAGGTGACAGTTCCTCTGAAGTTTAGTTAAGCTCCGTTTCCCAGCTGCAGAGTGTGTGTAGTCACCTGTCCCAAATTGGAGGAAAGGGAGAGAAGACTCTCTCCAGTCGTGCACAAACGGGATGTGCTGAGTCCCTCTCTGATGGGCTCCCTGTGCAGTGATTGCAGTCCTTCCCCATTATGTGATGGAGAGGAAGCCAAGAGTGGTTCCAACCTTGGCAAAAATCATCTCATTCTCTATGCCTGAGCAGACCGTTGATAGTGAACGGATGCGGAAGGCCTTGCTAGGACCCGAAGAAGTATCCGTCTTCCGCTCCTCACTAATCTCTTAACTATTCTTACAAATGGCCTGGAAAGTAGGGCATTTAACTCAACATGGCGATTATTTTTAACCTTGTGCATAGCGAGGAAAGAGATTTGCTTTGGTGCAGAAAGCAGGCCAGGTTCATGGTATTAGTGCCTGGGGGAGAGCAACAGGGCTTGGACTCTGAGCTGAATTGGTTGCCTCGTGTGGAGCCACGCTGAGGCTCTCGGATCAAGAGGTGAAGACCTTCCTTTGGCCTTTGGCAGGGACTTTGGGGCTTCAGGGCCTGGTTCGGGGAGTTGCCCAGATCTGGATGCTCATGCTTCGAGGAGGAGACCTCCTTCAGCCAAAGGCGTGAAATGGCCACTCCTCTGCTTGACCTGCCAGGAATGCCATTCATGGCTACTGTGCATAAGGGTTAAGCAAGAACCCTCATGTTCAGGGGCAGTCTGCCAGTGCTTTCCTGTTGCTGGGAGTGGGGAGGCCAAGAAGCAGTACAGGAGGTGCTCTACGGGGGGGGGGACTTTGAGAAGTACTCGAGTTTGGACTCGAGTTTGGTCTGGTCTGCTGAGGTTCTGCACACCCTTCATACCCGACTTGCTGCACAACATGACCAAAAATTGGGTCATGACCCACTGGTGGGTCCTGGACCCACAGTCTGAGAACCGCTGCCATCGAAGGTATTTTCCTAAGATCTTGACCTGCGTGAGGTCAAATACTTTGTCTTTGCAGATGCTGCATGTGAGGGGGACAGTGCGAGGCAGCCAAGAAAAGAGTCGTAACTTTCCCCCCCCAACCTTCTTAACTTGGGTCTGGGTAGCAGCTGGCAAAACAAGTGTAATGCATAAACCGTGGGCATCAAACCCGTCTTGCCAAGCTGCCCTTGGAAATCTCTGTCTGCAGCCTGGAATCTGTCAGTGGTGGCTGGAGGGGGACAGGAGGGGACTGTGTGAGATGCCTGGTGTGCTCTCCAGACATTGTTTCTCATTGCCAGGAAGGTGAGAGGAAGGGACTGGGGAAGCGCCTCTGCAGCGTGGGTTGCCTAAGAGGCCTGGAGGCATCTGACAGTTTGACTGAGACGTGGGGTCTTACTAATTTGAGGCTGTGTTCTTGGAAAGAGTGGGAGAGAGTGAGAGAAAGTGAAATCTATTCTGGGCTAGATTGAAGTTTCTGCTCCTGCTGATACAGGAAACTCATCTCAGCCGCTGCCTTTGAATGACAGGAAAAGCGAGTGGAACGGAGCCTCTCCAAGGGGCCAGCCGGGGGCAGCTCTTCCCCTTGGGGCCGCCTGTGCTGGGTCTGAAACATGGAAAGTCTGGCCAAAGTAAATGAGCCCCCGCCCCATTAAAACAACAGCCGAGTTTAAATAGCTGCTGCAGGATTTCCTTCCTTCCTTCCTTCCTTTTCCTCTCCGCTCCCTTCAAAGAACAGTGAATTGAATTAACATTTGAGGTAGCATTTATTGCTGTCCCTTCTTTTTATTAGCTGCTAAATAACTTGCATAGACATTTCAGTTGCTTATAGCCTGTGGTTATAATAAACCCCATTATGCATCTCTGTTATCTGCCCTCTTATTTCCTACTAATGCAAGTGAGAGCTCAGGATTCAAATTCTGGCACACATCCTTCTCCTGCCTCCCCCCCCAACCCCCGCACACACACACATTCAGTAACTAAGGTGTGTTAATCCTCCCCTGAGAAATATTGTTAGCATCACTGTAACATGAGAACATCAAAAGAGCTCTACTGAACTGGGTCCATTCTGCCCTGCATCCTGCTTATGGCAGTGAATATACAGATGCCCTAAATTCTGCTTCGGTATTACAGGAGAGGGAGAAAAACTTCCCTCTGTCTTAACTCTCCACACCATGTACAATTTTGTATGCCTGAGGGTGCAATCCTAACCTGGAGTCAGGCTGGCGCAGTTTGGGTAGCAAAGTTTGGCCAGCACAAAGGCCACCGTAAAGTGAGTTTGGACCACTCTCTGAGTCAGGGAGGATGGCTCACGTCTGTGTGCTGGCCTCTCTGAGTCTAAGAGCGGTCCAAACATACTTTACAGTGAACCTTGTGCTGGCCAAACTTTGCTGGCCTAATTGTACCAGTCTAACTCCAAGTTAGGATTGCACTCTCAATCATGTCCCCAGTCCTACTTTTCTAAACCAAAAGCCTTCAACTCTTGTAGCTTTTCCTGGAAGGAGGCAATCCATCCCTCTTGTGCTCATCCTTTGCAGCCCCTTCTCCAGCTCAACCACGTCCTTTCTGAGAAGTGGTGGCCAGAACCCCTCCCAGTATTCCAATCATGGCTTCAGTACAGCTGAGCAGCAGAAACCCCAACAAGTTCATTGTAGTATAATGTGCCTTTTCTTCAGTCAAATCCCCAATTCAGGCACAGAGATTGTGGAAAAACTTGTTGAGGGGGAGAAAAGCTGCTACAACTTTTTTGTAGGACGACAATGGGAGGGGAGAGATTTTCAAGCAAATTCTCCCCTTTGCAATGTGCTCCTCACCAAGTATCCAAGCATGCACTCTGTGCCCGGCAGAAATGAGTGAGATCTCACAGATGCCACTTGGGCAGAGGTGTCCCTTTGGTGAAAATCGGCCCTGGGGAGGCCTGGCTTGCCAAGCTGATGAGGAGCATCTTCCTCCGTTCTTCTTTTAGATTTTGACTTAATGAGCACCATACGGCAGTGTCCCACAGGACACAATTCAAGGGAATTGAAGCAAAAGTGCTTGCTGTTTGGGTGCTTCCCGATAGGCGAGCAGGATGCTCCTCAGAGAACTGATGAAACCAGCTCATTAGGATCGAGGGCCTTTGGAGTGATGGCGTTTGGCGCCTCAGCCGGAGAACACACACACACACACACCCTTCTTCCGAGGCTCCCGTAAGAGGGACGGAGACGGCTGCCACTGTGCTTGCCTGTAAAGTCAGTTGTCCACCTCCATCCTCAGTGTCATGTGGGCTGGGCAGGTGCTTAATTTCTTAACAGCTTGGTTACACCTGCCAAATAGAAGGCTGGTGACTCTGTTTTAGCATTTATGTTGGAGAAACAATTGACTGGGTTCTGAGGATGAGCATGCATCTTGGGGAGGGTAGAGAGAAATTTCATTAGTTTATCGATCCAAACTCTGTTACCCTTTGTGCAGAATTCCTTACAGAAACCTCTGTGGCTTTTCAGCTGGGAGGTTGTAGGGGAAAGGCAGCCTCGTGAGCTAGGTGAAGTCGCAGCCCCAAGGACTTCCTCCTTGAGATGTCTGAGCATCTGGTCCCAATACAAGGTGGAGTTGGTATTTTGTTCTTTTGTTCTTTTGTTCTTTCATTCTTGTCCCAGACAGTACTCTTTCTGGGTGTGAATTTAGACAGAGCTAAGGAGCTCCTTTGGAACGTGGTGGTGCTGCGGGTTAAACCGCTGCTGCTGAACTTGCTAACCGAAAGGTTGGGAGTTCAAGACCACGTGGCGGGGTGAACTCTCGTTGCTTGTTCCAGCTCCTGCCAACCTACCAGTCCGAAAGCACCTAAAAATGCGAGTAGATAAATAGGTACCACTTTGGTAGGAAGGTAAGGGCATTCTGTGCACTACGGTGTATAGTCATGCTGGCCACATGACCACGGAAGCTTGTCCTTGGGCAAACGCCGGCTCTTTGGCTTAGAAATGGAGATGAGCACTCTCCTTACAGTCGGTAACGACTAGACCATTCAGTCATGGGGAAACTTTTACCTTAATCATCGTCATCGTCATCGTAACCTTTATTGGCATACAACCTTAATCACTTTATGGACCCTCCAAGTTCAGGGGCAATCTACCTTCAAATGTTGAATACCATTCAGTCGTGGGGAAACCTTTATATTACTTTTTTTAAGGACCCCCTTGGAGTTACTGTTCAAGGTGTCCCAAGCAGAATTGGTTGGTGTCTCTGATGGCCAAGGCACCAAAGGGTGACAGTTCACAGTCTAGACTCTCTTCGAAGACCTCTTTTCTCATACAATCCCTCTGCTGGAAAGCTCCTTCTCAGATCACTTTCCTAGGAAAATTTGGCTTAACCCCAGAGTATGTGTTTTGAATGCAGAAGGCCCCATGTTCAGTTCCTGGTAGCGATTCAGGCTGGAAAAGCCCCTTCTCTGCCTGAAACTCTGGAAAGCTGCTGTCCGTGTGTGTAGACAGTGTTGACCTAGCTGGATTGGCCTGACTCAGCATATGTTCCTATATTCCTTCTCCCCCCTCCTCTCTCTCATCTCACCCAGATTCTACACACAGATTTCCAATTCTGCAGGGCAGGAAGTGTGTGTTAATATTTCAGAGATCACAAAGTGTCTGTCCTACAAACCTAGGATCTAGTTCCAATTCTTTTTCTGGACTGATTGCGTACAAAACTGAGTAAAGTGGGTGTCAAACTGGAGAACTCACCACCCTCCCATCAGCCCAGTAGGTCCATTTAACAGATCCTCTCCAATTCGAGGTACAAGTTGGGTACATACTCAGACTGAAAAAGGAGGAAACCTTGCTGGTTAAATGGGTGCTGTTGGCATAGGCTGCTCCCTCTGGGCATTGTGTGGGAGACGAAGGGACTGGAATGTGCACCAGTTGCCTTGACAAGGGGATGGGGCAGATTGATGGAGGAAATGCCCATCACGGGTTACAAGTCGCAATGGCTGTATGTCGGTTCTGGGCTTTAGAGGGAGCCCATCTCTGAGTGCCATGTGACAGGGAGTGATAAGAGGATGCCGGTATCTTGTTGTCTTGTGTGCTCCCTGGGGCATCTGGTGGGCCACTGTGAGATACAGGAAGCTAGATTAGGGGGGCATTGCAATTTGTAACCTGTGATGGATCCAGCAGGGCTCTTCTTGTGTTCTTATGAGCCACTCCCCTGACATTCTCTCTCTCTCTCTCTCTCTCTCTCTCTCTCTCTCTCTCTCTCTCT
>JAJKFI010034669.1:0-21575 GCA_029204185.1 Lerista edwardsae | reverse complement strand
GCACGCACGCACGCACGCACGCACGCACGCACGCACGCACGCACGCATACATACATACATACATACATGCAGCTTTCCCTTCTGCTGCGGTCAGGCCTTTTCCACAGCTGAGCATCAAAGCCGGGTGGGCCTCACCTGAGGCATCCTTCACATCATCTGTATGCACTGCTAGTGTGATCCTAAATGGTGCTTTAAATCAATATAAGCCCATGAATTGGGACTGTCAGTTTTGGTGCACTGAGATGGTTCAGTGACAGGTTTGTTTGCACCCGCAGGTCTGTGGGATGTGAGGAAGAAGTGTCATCGCAGCTGCATCGGGGGGGGGGGGCTGGACAGACGTGCTTTGCAGGGAGACTGGCTCGAGAGCTGGCACAGGGGAGGCTGGCAGCCTTTTTTCAGCTCAGTTCCTGGCTGATGAGCTGTTGAAGGACAAAAGGTCAGGCGGGAACGTTGGCTGAGACAGAACCTCGGGCTGGCGAGGCGGCTGCTCATCCCTCTCTCAGTCTCTGGCTGTGTCACATTGCGGTGAAAGTTGTTTGGAGTGTAACAGGGGGGGGATTGGGGAGAGGCAGAAGGCGACATCCGTGCCCATCAAATTACACTCCCGCGTCTCCAGGAGACCACGTGTGGGCTTGTTTTACAGCAGTGCTTTTGGCAAGAGTGATGGTGTAGAAGGCCTGCTCGTCCCTTTCTGCCCTAGGCAGTGGCTGGATTTCTGAAGAGAAGCTTGCCTAGTGGGTAGAGGCTACATTCCCTGCTCTGGAAGCCTACTGCTTCCCAGGCAACCGGTGGCCCGTTCCAGGATGTGGGGAAGCTGGTCCATCAGTCCCGGAGGAAGGAGATACAGGATTCATCCAATCCAGGCCAGGTTTCAAGGGCCGGGGGCGGGGGGGAAGGCAGTCCAAGATCTAATGCAGGCAGCAGAGCCAAACAGCCACAGAGGCAGGTGTGAGCCTCCAAACTGGCAGAGGGCCACATCCAGAACCCCAGTCAAGGAAAGGGAGCAAGGGCCCCCTCTCCTCTGCACTTCGTCTTCTACCCCAGTCCCCTCCGTTTTTTGAACCTAGGGAGGGGAGGGAAGACAGTGGAGATAGGGCCCTGGCACACTGCCAGATAAAGCGGTGTCACTTGGCCGGTCTCGGGCACTGGGAGGTCTTGGGCCACCCTTGGGAGAATGCTAGTTCTTTCTTTCTTTTTTTCCAGAGTCCTCCCTCTCTGTGCATCCATTTTCACCTCTGATGAATTGTCGCACAGAACGTCAGAGCAGAGCTGGTTTTCTGCATCTGTTTGAAAAATGGGCCCCTTTTATCCCCTGTTCCACTGTCTGTTGCTGAGAGGGGACCCCGTCTCTTCGTAGATCGTAACAGCTGCATCAGTCAGAATATTTTATTCCATGCAGAGGGGTTGAGACAACAAATTGTAGCTGTGATATCAACTTAAAAGCCATTAGCATTCCTTGCTTGCGCATGTTAATGACACCATGGAATAGCGATAATTAGATGAAGCATCATTTAACATCATCGCCGGTGTACTTTACATTTATTTATACGCCATTTTCCACCCCCCTGAAGTCAGCAAAATCGAAGCCCTTCTTGGCATTCAATAAGGAAAATATCCCATGGCTGCTAGTTAATTATGCTGGCTTTTTCACGTCATAATTCTCCTTATTGCATTACCATCCGCTTGCAGAGGGATCTGGGGAGGTGACCCCTGACTTGTTTTCCTCCCTGCTCCTCTTCATTCATTGCTCGTTCTTCTGTCAAAAGCTGCAGTTCCTTGCCATCTCTGCTGCTATTTCTTCTTCTGTGGGTCTGCCATTGTGAAGCTCTAGTGCGCCATTGGAGGAGCTCTGTAGGGAACCGTTAAAGGGGAGACAAATAAGAGAAGATATCTTGACTTGCCCCAAACCCAGCAGACAGGGCTGCAGTTCAATTTCTGAGCTGGGTGGCTCATGCTTGGACAGGAGGCAGTCTTTCTGGCGCACTGGAGACCAAAGTGTAGCGCATGAGGCTCCCAGCAAGAATCCTGTGGATCAGTACAGCAAGGGACTGGGTACAGAGATCCCGCAGCCCAGCAGTGAATCCTGAGCTGAAGCTCCGGGCTGCAGCTGGGCTTGGGTTTTGCCTTGGAGTGTCCGCAGGTGTTTCCCACTAGCAGGGTCTTGCAGGTTCACCTTGGTTTTTTGCTTTAGGCAAAATTCAGTTGCTCCAGCAGCTTCCATTTTATATGATGCGTGAGAGAGGCTCCACAGTGGCAGGGCAATGTGACAAGAACCTAAGGAGCATCAATGGCTTGGGCTGTGTCAGAGCAAACTGTAGCATTGCAACAAGGTCTGCCTGGGGGCTCGAGAAGCTGTTGCATTCCTTGGTTGGTCTTCTGGTTCCAGTCCTACTCCTTTTGAATGCCAGCTAGGAGAACTTGTGAAATAAGTGTCAGAATTGGAGACACTGCAGATGACCTTAGCTTTTAGACCTACTTGCATCTTCTCCCCCACTTCTCTATGTCAGCAGTGCAAACATGTGCAAACAGGAGCCCCTCCCCCTCTGTGCAAGTCTTCTGTCAATCTGACCTGCCTACCCAGGAGGGAGGAGCTTCCCAGATGTACCACACTGGCCCTGACTGGAACTACGGGAGAAGGGGAGTTCACAGGTAAGCCAAACCTTCCCGTTTGATAAAATACTACACGAATGCTACTCTGATGCAGTTGGGAGGATGATTGCATCAGGATTCTTCTTGTGCTGTATTTTCTTGTTGTGCACATGTGCTCCTGTGCGTCAATAAAACACCACAAACATGGAATGTGCATGTGCGTGTGCCCCTTTCTCTGTGTTTTGCAGTCTGTAATGTGCACATCGGCATGTAATGAAATATGGAGGGTGGAACAACTGGACAAACTGGAGGCTGTGGCTATTACGCATGCCCAGCGTTCTGAAAGTGTGAGATAAGTAAGTTCTTCTTTGGAAACCAGCCAATTTTTGGAGCTCCATGAGGAGGATTTCAGAAGCATTCATCAGGCCCAATCCTATACAACTTTCCAGCACTGAGCAGCCATGCCAATGGGGTGTGTGCTGCATCCTACAGTGGCGGGGGCAGTCACAGAGGCCTCATCGAGGTAAGGGAACATGTGTTCCCTTACCTTATGGCTGCATTGCAGCTGCATCAGTGCGAGAAATGTGGATAGGATTGGGCCCTTAGGCCATCTCCCCACTCCTCTGGGCATCTCTGTGGTCCTTTGGAGGCAAGTTGGGCCCTTCAAGGAGCTGGCTTTGGACTGGCCCCAGTTTGTCCCAGTTTTGCTCTCTGACATCTGCTTGCTCTCTCTTTCTCACAAACTGTGTTGAAATGGGGCTGTGCAGATTTTTGGGTGTTCCATTCCTAGTATCCCTTCAGAAAGGGAATTTCCACAGTGCTAGCCTAAGCCCTTTTTTCTAGTAAATTTCCAAGGGATGTGAGAAAAATGGCTCCTCCCGATGTGACTGCCCCTCTCTCGTTTCTGAGGGATCCCTTAAAAATTCATAATGTTTTTTTTCCCCCCACAGGCATAAATCCATAAGTGCTTAGATATTTCTCTAGTTCAGCAAATGTGTGAAGCACATGAAAGGTTTTTGGTGTATCTCTCTTTGCAATCTCCTCTTTAATAGCAATGCATTGGCTGTTTGGCAAAGAGGCAGCAGAGACCGCAGTAGGGCATCTCGGAGCTTTTGACTTGGGCTGACATTTTGACACAAATGTCATCATTTGCAAATGCCTAACAGCCCTGCCGGCTCAGTTAGCAGGGCACCTGATCTGCAGATTTAACAATCATCGCTTCAAATCCCAAGGGGGCAAAAAGAGAATGAGACAATCAGCCGTAAACTAAGGCAGGATTTCCTAGTGTTGGTAGAGTGAGAAAAATATCCTTTCTTGGGTATTCAGCATTACTTGGAAGCTTTGCTGGGTGAATCTAAGAGGAATTCATGACTCCTCTTCTCCTTCATCAATGTTCTCCTTCAGAGGTGGGTCAGGATAGTTTTATCATAATTATTTCATAAATGTTACAGCCTATGGAAGTCTGACAATAATGGCCAGCCCAGTCAAGTGAACAAATGCATTTGGTCCATTTAGGATCACAGCTTCTGCTTAAATCATTGCTGCAGACTCGGTGGTTTCCATCTTTAGTTTTGTTTCGGCTGCACAAGCTCCTCCTAAGACAGGAAGTAGAAAAGGAAAAGCCTCAAAAAGTCATGATATAAACCAGTGTTATTCAAACTGTGGGTTGGAACCCACTTGATGGGTCGCGACCTGATGTCAGGTGGGTCGTGGAAAGCTAGGAGCAGCCATCTTAGAAACTGTAGACCTTATTCTTGCTATGTTCCTTTTGTGAGTGTTAACAGCTTGAATTTTCAAGTGAGGGTTTTTTTTAAATTTTGTTTTTAGTTCAGTGCTTTTACATCATATTTTGTCCTAATCTTGCTTTCTGTTACAGAGGTTTCATGGGTTGGACAATTGCTGCAGTCCAAGAATGCCAATTTACATTTCAGGAGTGTCATCTTATTATGTCAAAATGGCAGCACTTCCTGCTTGATGATGTCACTTCCTGCCACAACATAACTTTCAGGCTAATGGCATCACTTCCGGCAGGTCCCGACATGAGTACCATTCTAAAAAATTGGTCCCGGTCTAAAAAGTTTGAATATCACTGATATAGACAGAATGTGAGCCCAATCCTGGGCTCATTTTTGCCAGCGGTTCAAGTGTACCACTGGCTCTGGATGTAGCAAACGTACTGTGAAGCATGATTGTGGCACCCGGAGAGCAAGGAGTGCCAGTGCTGAGCCAGTGCCAGTTGATGCTGAGCCTCAGCACCGCAAACATGACCAGCTGGTACTACCTGGCCAGTGGTCAATATTCTCAGGATGAAGGGAGCGAGGAGTGGGCAGAATAAGGTGGAAGGAGGGCAGTGGGGAAGAACAGTCCTGGGAGACAGGCAGGGGCAGCAGCAGCCTCTAACACATCCTAACCCCCTTCCCGAAACCAGGCAGCCCAATATGGGTCTCTTTGGTTCTGTGCCACTCAGAGTGCAATCCTAACCTGGAGTTAGGCCGGCACAGTTAGGCCAGCAAAAGAACACTGAAAAGTATGTTTGGTCCAATCTCAGAGTCAGAGAGGCCAGGACAGAGGTGTGCGCCATCCTTCCTGACTGCAAGTGTGGTCCAATCACCAGCCCTTGTGCCAGCCAAACTTTGCTGGCCTAACTGTGCCGGCTTAACTCCAGGTTAGGATTTCTCTCTCAAACATAGGCACAGAGCCAAAGAGACCCATTGATGCCACAGCAGCATTACATGGGGCAAGGGAGTGTAAGAAGAAGAAAAAAACCATGATTGTAACCCAGAACTAGATGCAAGCAGTTTAGAGATCATGAGAACCAAGCAGCGTGTAGCAAATGCAGCTTTAACTTTAAGCATAAGTCAACAGTTCCCACACCAGCAATAGGCCAAGAAAGCTGGTTATGACCAGATAGATGGAAGGCCTAAAGAATTCAGGCAACACAGCCAAACGGGAAGGGGTACCAAGATGGGTGGGAATGTAACTGAACACAATGTGTAATAAGCTCAGCCTCCAAGTGGGCACAGACTTGCTATTGTGACTCTGTATAAATGTTATACAGTGTATATTGTGACAGTGTATAAATGTTCATGACCCTGCCTCTTGGGGGCAGAGAACTGCTTGCTTTCTTGCTTGCCCATTGTGCAGCTTTGTCTCTCCTCTTCTGCCGAGTAAACCTGGAAGCATTCCAACGTTGCGTATTTGATTTTGCCGCACCAGGGACGAAGCGAGCCCCTTAGGGGCTATAGCAATTTAGCCAACAGCAGCAATTTCTCCGTTGCCCTGAGGAGACCGCAGCGGTAGCCTTGGCGGCCACAGGATACAGCAGTAGCCATTTTTGCATCGCTGTTCCTCTGGGTGTTGAGGCGCTCAGGATTGGGCTGTGTGTCAGGTGCTTAGGAGGATGGCCCAAAGATTCACAATCCAGGTTGAAAAGATTTAGTCTGGCCTCAGCTTACTTGTGTGTCATGGTGGTGGTGAGGGTGAAAAAGATGGAAAAAATGAATCACCATTTATGTAGCGCTTGCAAGTGTTAAAAGCACTTAAAATGTGACTTGATGCTCTAAGGCTACGGGTGAGATCAGGGTGGTAGTGGCATGTTTTGCATATCCTCTCATATTGAAAAGAAACAGTCAATGCCAAACATAGCCAGCCCAGACCTCCCAGCACCTGAGGGGTGTGTGCAGATACGGTCCCCATTACCTGGCAGTACACCTGCTGCCATTGCTCCTCCTCTGTCTACTCCCTGCATTGGAGCAGGAAGTGTGGAGGAGAGCATTGGGATACAGCTTCCTCTTCCTCTGTTCCCCTCTTCCTTTTTCATTTCAGGGAGTGGAAAAAGAAGAAGTGGTGGAAGTTGACAGAAGTTGTTTTGGTAGGCCTTAACTCTTAACACACATAACACACACTGGAGCAGAGCCACTTCGATATGGGTCTGCCCCATCGCGTGCAGTTTTCATTTGAGAGACTGACCAGGAAGCACCCAGTTTGTCAGCAGTGAACTCTTTTCGAAGGCCTTGCAGAACCCTCACAAGTGAAAACAGGCTTTCTGTCCTGGCCCTTTCCTACACTTCCTCCCCAGCTCTTTTCCACTCTCCTTTTTCAAATGGAGAGGCAGGCGGATGAAGCAAGTGCCACCATCTTAAACCATTGCTGCAGGCAACCAGCACGGTCAGCCTCGTGGGCAAGCCGCCCCTGCCACCAACAGAGAACCCGCACGCTGAACTAGCCAGGAGGAGGCTTCTGGGCAGCCCCAGGCAAGCAGCCTTGTGGGGTGTTTAAGGGGATAGCTCCAGTAATGCCTGCAGGGCTAAGCATCATCATTATGGCCCTGAAATGCCCTGAGGATGCTCGGCCTGGCAGGGCTGGGCCATGGGACTCCGCTGAGTGTGAGCCCTCGGCTTGCCCTCCAACTCATCACCAGGTCTGCCAAGTTAGAGGTGGTTTTGGTTTGTTTGTTTGTTTGTTTGTTTGTTTGTTTGTTTGTTTAAAGGCTGTTGCCAGTTCAGCCTCCACCTAATTGTGTGATGGCAGAGTTCAGTCTGGAGCGGGAGTCCATAGTTTAGTGGAGCAGTCCTTGATTTTCATGAAGAAGGTCCTGGGAGCTTGTCTTGGTAGGGCTGGAAAAGGTGTTGCACTGAAGCCCTGGGGTGCTGTTTCTATTCAGCCAGTCGATAAGATGCTAGACAGAGATTTGACTCAGCAGAAAGCAACATCTTACACTCAGGAGCAAAGAGATAGGCAACTACTGTGTCCCTAATTGGCACCTGATTCCACGTACACACATCCTTGGGAAGCCAGCATTAGGGCAAGTTCAGAATGGCTGCAGATCTTCAAGGAACAAATTCCAACTTCTCCCTGTTCATCTGTGTGTGACTGTACTCTCGCTTAGGTGTGAATAGGCTCCATTCTGCTGTTCAAGGTCTTGTGTTAACTCCCCTTCTTATACTGACAAAATCCAGTCACTGAACGTCAGACTGCAACAGGCACAGAGGCAGCCACAAACCGCAAGACTTCTGCTCTGCCTGACCCGCTGCTCTCACTAAGCCTCTCAGCAAGCTGAAAGCTGACTTTTCAGATTCTAACAGACTGAGGACGAAATCCTAACCTGAAATGAGGCCAGCACAGTTAGGCCAACAAAGTTTGGCTGGCACAAGGGACTCCGTAACATATGTTTGGACTGCTCTCGAAGTCAGAGAGGCCGACACACAGATGTGCACCATCCTCCCTGACTCCGAGAGTGGTCCAAACATGCTCTACGGCCAAACCTTGCTGGCCTCTTTCCTGGCTAACTGTGCCAACCTAACTCCAGGTTAGGATTGTGCCCTGAAAACGTTAATCAGTGTTGCCATCCTCAAATCACTAGGCTCTGTTAAAAGCACGCCATGCCTAAATATTCCATGTATTATGCAACCTAGCGTGATTTCAGTACCTGTCATTGTGCTGCAGGATCTTGGATCCTGTTTTGCTCGTCATCAGGACCATGACCTCCGTTGCCCCTGCCTGCTTACGTGGCTGACAAAGGCATGCGGAACTTGGCTCTTCCCGGCTTTTGAGGACTGCATTTCAGCACTATGAGCATGTTGTTGTTGCTTCCAGTTATATCACACCTTTCTTTTGTCGGGCACTCAAGGTGGCACAGCTGTGGAGAGAGGGAGGGAGGTTTTCTGTGCAGTTGCCCATCCAGATTGGTCATGCTTCACTTCCTGGTGGCTGTGTCATGTGCCCTCATCCTGTGTCCGGCAACTCTGCAAGGAGACAGAGAACATAATGGTGCTGCTTTTAAAGCCAGCCCATCCCCATGTTTCCCCCTCGTAATGTTTCGAGTCCTACCGAAGTCCCCTCGCATGTTGCAGGATCGGATGCACTTGCGATCTGTTATTTGGCCTTGACATTTATAGCGAGCATAAACCGTGTGTTGTTCCTGCCAAATCATCAGGCTCCGGCCAGGGGAGAAGGAGAAGCAAGCGGTGAGAGGAGGTTTCGCACAAAGAAAACCGAGTGATGCACTCCGGCTTTTAATACTGCTAGCTATAAAACAGAAAAGCGAAAAGCAGAAAATTGAAACCATCATGAAAGTGTCAGGTCCAGGGGCATCCGAGACAAAAGCCTTCCTAGTGGAAGATGTGGCGGCAGGCTTGGAGTGCTCCACAAGGCTCCTTACACCATTTCCCCCAAGAACTCATTGGGGGCTGTTGGGGAGCAGAGGGCCGTTGGCACTTTGACGCAGGCACACGTGAGCATCCATTGCACCGCTTTAGGCCAGCAGTGGTTTGATCCCTGACAATACCTACATAGAGGCAGTCCGGCCTAAGACCCCCAGGCCATCAAATGGGCCAATGATTTGAGTCACAAGCAGTCCAGCCAATAATAAGAGTCTGTGGAGCATAAGAACATAAGAAGAGCCCTGCTGGATCAGGCCAAAGGCCCATCTAGTCCAGCTTCCTGTATCTCACAGCGGCCCCACCAGGTGCCCCAGGGAGGCGTGAGACAACAAGATGCTTGGATCCTGTTGCCACTCCCTTGCACACAGTACTCTGAAGTAGCCTACTACTAATGTAAGGAGGTTACAACCCATCATTGTGCTTTTTCTGTCCTAGGTGACTTGCTGGATGGATAGTAGAGAAGAATTTATAAAATAGCCATATTAGGAGAAAGCAATGGCAGAAGGCGTGTGTCCGACACTCTATTTGTTGAAACAGATCCTCCCTTTCCCTCAGGGCAGTGGAACTGATGGTGGAATGCAGCATCCAGTTCTTGTCCCCATGTCTCAAGAAGGGTATCTTAGAGCTGGAAATGGTGCAGAAAGGAGGCAGCCAAAACAGAGGGCTGGATCACCTTCCTTACAGGGAAAGGCTGCAGCGTTTACTTTGGGGGGGAAAGGGGCAATTACTTAGGACCTGATTGAGACATACAAAATTATGCATGGTATGGAGATACAGTACTTTTCCCCCCCTCTTTCACAATGCTGACATGCCAGGAGGTTGTCCATGAAACTGCTTGTCAGGAGAGACAAAAGGAAGTCCTCCTCCATGCAATACACATTTGGAACTCACTGCCTCTTGATGATGTGGTCATGATGTGGTGGTGACCTCTTGCCTGGGTGGCTTTCAAAGGGGAATTAGACCGATCTGTGTTGGAGAATAAGGTCTCTGGCAGTGACTGCTTTCCAAGCTTGAGGTGGGGTTGCATTGAATTCCTGTTCTTGGGGAGCTTTTGCCTTCATCCGCTGCTTATGGGGTTCCCAGAAGCATCTGGGTGTTCACTGTGTGGAGCAGATGCTGGTCAAGTCTAGCAGGCTTTTATTCTACCCCCCCCCGATATTTTGGTGTCTGTGCTGAGCCCTAGCTAATTTGAAATACGTATGCTGATATGAAACACATAGGGGCACAGAGCTGCCGCCTCTCCCAGGGGAAAGGGAATACAAAGCTTCCAATATAGCAGTTTGAGCCAGCTAGGCAGCAAGCCAGGAGTCCTTCACATTGATGGATCGAAGCAAGGGCACTCTGACTGGAGAGGCCCTGAGAGAATTTCTACCATTCTGGCCCAGCTAGTATTCACAAGGATTGGTAGATTCCTGCTGCCCTTTCTGCATTTGTGCAAATTATGGGGTTGAATCATTGATGTCTACAGAGGCTTTTCTGCACAGCCCATGGATCAGCCATAGTCATAAGCATAGAGCCCTCTCTCTTTTCCGCTGCAGTCTTCTGAATAGTACCCCACCCTATGTTGAATCCTTATGTTACTTGCAGCACCAGCCTATATGTTGTTGTTCCGTCGCTACGTCGTGCCCGGCTCTTTGCGACCCCCTGGACCACAGCACGCCAGGAGAGTGTAATGATCTGTTTTAAATAAAGGCTCAGGGATCAGACTCTGACAGCACCCTCCAAACATGGGTGGGTCAGGTGGGTCTCTGTGCCCTCCTGCCTCCCTCGCAGAGAAGCTTTCGGGCTGCTGGGCTTAAACAAAGGCTTCCAGGAGGCCCCTTAGTCAAGTCTGCTAATCTATTCATGGTTAGATTTAATATGAAGTGGAATCCTTTGTTGGTTTCTATACAAGTAGTTAAAACTCCTGACTTGACAAATGAGATGTGACCTTGAAGCAAATTTGTCTATTATCTCGAAGTCGTGCCAGCAGATATTAAAAATGGACTTCATTTATTTTACGAGGACTTGGGGCATGTCAAGCTGCTCATAATTAGTAATAAACTTATCTTTTGTTGTTGTTCAGTCGCTAAGTCGTGTCCGACTCTTCGCGACCCCATGAACCACAGCACGCCAGGCCTCCCTGTCCTCCACTAGCTTCCTGAGTTCGCCCAATTTCATATTCATTGCTTCGGTGACACTATCTAACCATCTCATCCTCTGTCGCCCCCTTCTCCTTTTGCCTTCAATCTTTCCCAGCATGAGGGTCTTTTCTAAAGAGTCCTCTCTTCTCATCAGGTGGCCAAAGTATTGGAGCTTCAGCTTCAGCATTTGTCCTTCCAGGGAGCAATCAGGCTTGACTTCCTGGAGAATTGACCGATTGGATCTCTTTGCAGTCCAGGGGACTCTCAAGAGTCTTCTCCAACACCATAATTCAAAAGCATCGATTCTTCGACGCTCTGCCTTTCTTATGGTCCAGCTCTCACAGCCATACATGGCTACTGGGAAAACCATCGCTTTGACTATGCGAACCTTTGTTGGCAGGGTGATGTCTCGGCTTTTGATTAAGCTATCTAGGTTCACCATAGCTTTCTTCCCAAGAAGTAAACGTCTTTTAATTTCATGGCTGCAGTCACCATCTGCGGTGATCTTGGAGCCCAGGAAAATAAAGTCTGTCACTGCTTCCATTTCTTCCCCTTCTATTTGCCAGGAAGTGATGGGAGTGGTTGCCATGATCTTAGTCTTTTTAATGTTGAGCTTCAAGCCAATTTTTGCACTTTCCTCTTTCACCCTCATCAAAAGGTTCTTTAGGTCTTCCTCACTTTCTGCCAGTAGAGTGGTATCGTCTGCATATCTGAGGTTGTTGATGTTTCTCCCAGCAATCTTGATTCCAGCTTGTGAGTCATCCAGCCCTGCCTTCCTCATGATGTACTCTGCGTATAAGTTAAATAAGCAGGGTGACAATATACAGCCTTGTCGTACTCCTTTCCCAATTTTAAACCAGTCGGTTGTTCCATGTCCAGTTCTAACTGTTGCTTCCTGACCCGCATAAAGGTTTCTCAGAAGGCAGATCAGGTGGTCTGGAACTCCCATCTCTTCAAGAACTTGCCACAGTTTGTTGTGATCCACACAATCAAAGGCTTTAGCATAATCAATGAAGCAGAGGTAGATGTTTTTCTGGAACTCTCTTGCTTTCTCCATGATCCAGCGAAGGTTGGCAATTTGATCTCTAGTTCCTCTGCCTCTTCGGAAACCAGCTTGTACATCTGGTAGTTCTCGATTCACATACTGCTGAAGCCGAGCTTGTAGGATTTTGAGCATGACCTTGCTAGCATGTGAAATGAGTGCAATGGTGCGGTAATTCGAGCAATCTTTGGCATTGCCCTTCTTTGGGATTGGAATGTAAACTGATCTTTTCCAGTCTTGTGGCCACTGTTGGGTTTTCCAAATTTGCTGGCATATGGAGAGCAGCACTTGGACAGCATCATCTTTTAAGATTTGGAGTAATTCTGCTGGAATGCTGTCACCTCCACTTATCTTTGCTTGACTACTTTTTACACTGTTTGTATTTTTTTTTATTGATCTCGTCATGCTTGTGTAGCGAACATCCTCAGCCAGCAACAGCGGGGTCATTTATAACAAAATCAGCCGTCATCCAGCTTGGGCTAGAGATGGGGAATGTCCTTTCAGCGTAATGCATGTACCATTTGCCAGCCTTCCGTTCAGCTTGATAACCTTTAATCACAGCTGCCAGTCAGCTTAAAGTTTCTGGCTCCAGACTCGCCCCTGCAGCTGGCGAATGAAGGCAGAGGAGTCATTCGAGTTGGGTGCCACGGGGTAAGCCATCGTGCTTCCATCTTCTGGCTGCCCTCGAGTCTCTGTTGTAGCAACGAGGTACTTTTTAGGTGAGGAAACGGCAAGGCTGAAACAAATAAGCAGAACAACTGATGAATGTGACTTAGGGTGCAATCCAACCCAGCACCGGAAGGGCGAGGCTGGCCGGCCAGCGCCATATCCAATGCTGGGTCAGGCAACAAGGGCACATTTGTGCCCTTACTGTAGAGGAGGCTCCAGCCTCCCCAATGCACTCCTCGGCTCTGCGCCTGCTAAACAGCAGGCGCAGAGCCGAGGAGATGGCAAGGCCTGAATTGGGGCCATGCGGCCTCCTGGACGGGCTTAGAATTTGGCCTTATGGCTGAATTCGGAGCCAATCCTGTGCCCATCCCGACACGGAGCCTCCCTTGTGCCAGCTGGCTTCGGCCGACGTGAGGAAGGCTTGGTGCAGAAACAAAAGGACCGGCGCTGTCTGCAGTGCCGGTCCTGTTGCAGTAGCGCTGATGTGGGTGGGGGCGCTAGGGCGTGTCACTATCATGTAGCATTGATGCGATGGGCGCGCTTGGATTGCGCTGCCCGAGCACAATCCTAACCTGAGGCCAGCAAGGTTTGGCCGGCACAAGGGACACCGTAAAGTATGTTTGGACCACTCTGGGAGTCAGAGAGGCCAGCACACAGACCTGCGCCATCCTCCCTGACTCTGAGAGTGGTCCAAACATGCTTTACGGTAGCCTTTATGCTGGCCAAATTTTGATGGCCTAACTGTGCTGGCCTAACTCCGGGTTAGGATTGCACTCCTATTGTTGTTTCTTATTGGGGCCCTGTTATATCTGTTACATAATATTGGTGCCAATCCCATCCACACTTACTTAGGAGTAAGCCCTGCTGATCTCAAGGGCTTTTGACTAGTTATGCATAAGATTGCACTGTGTAATTATTTTTCCAAACATTATTTTACCCCACATTTCACCAAGACCACAACAAGATTAAGGGTGCAGTCCTAGCCAGATTTCCAGCACTGGCTGTGCTGCATCCTGCAGTGGGGGTGGGGGGCAGTTACGGTGGTCCCCTCAAGGTAAGGGAATTTTTGTTCCCTTCAGAGCTGCATTACCCTTATCCCGGTGCTGTAAAGTTGGTTAGGATTGCGCCCTTAAACCCACAAGTTAAATAAATCAATAATGAAACCCACCATATGGCAAAATAGATAAGTGACAATAAAGCCAGAAGCACAAGACTCATAAAACAGCGTCACTTGACAGAGCCTTCCTCCGTTTGCAGATTGAAGACCTGTCAAAATAAATAGATGTCTAAAACTTTCCTAAAGTCCAAGAGGGAACATCGTGACACTCCTGTGTTAGGGAGTTACATGGCAGGGGTGCCATGGAGCAGGCCATGTCCTGCAAGCTCATGTTCAACCAATGCTTCTAGAAACTGAGGTCTTCAAGGAATGTAGTGGCACTGCGGGTTAAACCGCTGAGCTGAGCTTGTTGACCGGAACATTGGCAGTTCGAGACCATGCAACGGAGTGAGCTCTCGTCGCTTGTTCCAGTTCCTGCCAACCCAGCAGTTCAAAGGCACGTAAAAATGCGAGTAGGTAAATAGTTTGGTGGGAAGGTAAGGACATTCCGTGCACCTTGGTGTATAGTCACGCCGGCCGCATGACCACGGAAGCTTGTCCGACAAATGCGAGCTCTTCGGCTTAGAAACGGAGATGAGCACTGCCCCCTACAGTCGGTCACGACTAGACCATTCAGTCGTGAGGAAATCTTTACCTTTTTAGGGCAGGATGGGGCAGAAGCATATGGCAATAGGTGGTCCTTAGAGTACCAAGGACCCAAACTGTATAGGACTTTGCAAGTATATTGAATCTTTGGATTGGACCACTGGTCCCCAAATTCTGGGTCTCAAAACCTTTGTTTGCCATCCAATCCATAACAAATGCCTTGTCAAATCAAGGGTGAGGTCTGGTTCAACCCATGACTTGGTGGGAATCCATTGGGAGAAAGTGGTGGGATAGAGAGGCCAATGTTCTCTAGCCCATCACTTTTCTTTCTCCAGATTTTCGGCTCTTTCACCATCTTTGTTTTCTAATCCAGGGAGGAGGAGGAGGAAATGCTAGGCAGATGGAAGCAGGTGTTGGCTGGAGTCTACCTCGGAGGCCAATGGATGATGACTTTTACTGCAACATTAGTCAATGAGTAGCTAAATTTGGGTACTACAGATGAGTAACTAAACAAGGGAAGGTTTTTAGTAACAAAAAACTGGGACTAACCAGAAGCGTCCCGGGGCGGGGGAGTGGTAAATTTTGCAAGGCACCTTACCTTTCCTTGTAAATAGCTCCTCTCCCTTGCCATTGTAGCCAATCCTCACAGGGAAGGTAACGCCTCACGTTGCTTACTGGCTATGGTGGCAAAGGAGAGGAGTGATTTAAATGGCAAGGTAAGGCACCTTGCAAAATCTACTGCTCCCCCTGTTCTGCCAAATTCTCCATGCTGGGCCTCCCCAAGGGTCCCAATGCCCACACTAGGCTAACTAGTTTCCCCTCCAGAGCAGCCTCAGAGATAGGCAAGAGGGAGGGGGTTCAGTCACCCACGGAGCCTCCTCTCTTCCAGCAGCCTTGCTTGGATTCAGTGGCTGGCCGGCCTCCTCCAGACTGCCCTCATCACCATCTTAGCTCAAGATACCCTAACTTGGAACCATAAAACCCCACCACTAAACAATAGGCAGGCAGCTTGTCTAAACCACACCTGCCTCCTCCACTCGGTGGCTCCAGGGTCGTGGCAGCCATACAAGAGTTCCCCACAGTTACTCCCCACAATAACCTTGCAAAAACCTTGCCTTATCCAGTCCTTTAACAGTCCTTCAGTCAGGTAGTCCACTGCCACTTTCCTTCCCCTACCTGGTGCTAACTTACTGCAGCTGCTGCCTCCAACTTTATACTGAGGCAGGCCAGTTGGTGTCTGTTGTTGGGCAGGCTTTAATTCATCAGCCACACCCATCTGCACCTGTGCCAACTTCCCTTCATAGCCAGAGCCCTCATCAGCCTGCAGCTATGTTCCTGCTGCAGGAGTTCTGGGGTTAACCCTGGCTTATCTGGACAAGGGGCCACTGCTGATACTATTCCCTATCTCCTCAGGGTACCTCCTACCTTTTCCAATACACCCCCCCCCGCCCATAGAGATACTACTAGGAGTAACATAAAGGAATCAAAACAAAACCACCCTTGTCGCCTTGTTGAATAATCTGTGGTTGGCTGTGGAGTAGATCTTGAAGTCTCTGTCCTTTGCCAGGGACCTGAGGCAAGATGCTGGCACTCACAATAAGGATGCTGAGGCACGGATGGCAAGTGCTTAGTCAATGTCCAGTGTGATATTTCTATGTCTTCATCTCTGCTGTAATTCATCTCTGTTTGCAATCTGGGCACGGGTGGGTTATATATATTTTTTTTCCTTTGCAAAAGGGAAGTTTACTGCTGCAAGTAATAGGGTCATTTTCCTGGGGCTATAAATCTGGCAGTCGTTTGCTGAGGCTTTGAGATGGGAAGAGCGAGGGCCATTGTTAATGGGCTTGCACCACTGAAAAATGCAGAATCCCTTTTCAATGCATGAGTTTGGTTGCAGGGAAAGATTTCACCTCTGAGCTTCAGGCTGATTGCAAAGTGGAGGGGTGGGGATACGGATGGTGCCTGGTGTTCGTCCATCTTCCAGGCTCCTCTTCTTTAGCTTCTTTAGTGGGGGCTCTGGAGATAGCCCTATAGATACAACCATTAACTGGTCTTCCAGCTGTAATAGAGGGAAGCAAATTGGTTTTCCTTCTTTCTCTTAGCTTCTCGTTCTCATTTCATACAGCCTATTACAACTCAGAGGTGACTCTTTTTTTTTCCTTTAAGGTAAAATCTCAAGAGGATGAGTTGGTTCTCAGCCATTTAAAAAAAAAAAAATCAAGTGGGAAATGAATAGTCCGGCCTGGTGAGTAGAGATTGGGAGGCTGGTGGAACCAACACAGAGAGGAAGAGACCAGGGCTTAGGTTTTGTAAAACTCCTTCTGCCATTATGAACAAGGATTGCATGCGGAGGGATGACCTATTGAAAACTGAACCTTCTCCCATCTGTGTTCCTTTGTCCCTTTCATCCATACAACAGCCCTGCAAGTTAGGTTGGTCTGTAAGATGGCAGCTGCCTGAAGGTCACGCAGCAAGGATCAGTCAGAGCATTTGTCTCAAGTGGTCCTCCTCCCAAATTCAGACCAAAGAGAAATGACAAAATAGTAGTGTATTGGTCATTGGGAAAAGGAGTTGCAAATATAATGCGTTCTACAGCAAGTTTTGTTTCAGAGACCCATTAAATGCAACAGAATCAGAGCCCAATCCTAACCTGGAATTAGGCTGGCACAGTTAGGCCAGCAACGTTTGGCTGGCACAAGGGCCACCGTAAAGCACTTTTGGGCCACTCTCTGAGTCATATTGGCCAGCACACACACATGCACCATCCTCCCTGATTCTGAGAGTGGTCCCAATATTTTATATTGCCGCCTTGGGTGCCTTCGGGCAGAAAGGCGGGGTATAAATAAATAAATAAATAAATAAATAAATAAATAAATAAATAAATAAATAAATAAGCTTTATGGTGGCCCTTGTGCCAGCCAAACTTTGCCAGCTAGCCTAACTCCAGGTTAGGATTGTACTCTCAGTTAGTGCATACATTGATTTGCAGATTTTGTGTTTGAACTGGAAGTCCAAATTAAACAAAGCAATAACTCATACTAAGATGTTAGTTAAGAGTAACCCAGTTTCTGCTCACTTTTGTTCACTTGCGGCTCTTAATCCAACTTTGGAAGTGTGCAGAGCATGGTTGTTCCTGCTGCGAGCTTTTCTCCCAGCCGTTCTCATGTTCAAAGCAGTGCAGTGTCATGGTTTAGAGGGCTGGATTGCAGAGGCCCATATCCAGCCAGGGAGCACACTGGGAGACAGGGGTCAAATCTCTTAGCCTCGCCTCATTTTTGTGGTTATGATGATAAAACGCACCAAGAGGAGAGGAAACGAAAGAGCTAGTATAACACGTGACCATAACTGCGTTTGCCCCTCATAATTTCAGTCATTCTTGGAGGTGGTCCTGTGCTGCTTTGTGCCTGGAAGACGTTTTCTAGTGAGGGATTATTCGGCACTATGTTCTTTAGGTTCTTAAGAAGTAACAGATTCCATATTACAGTGACTTGCCGAGGGCCACCTTGGGACCCTGGAACCAAGGGCACGATGCCAGTTTCCTTGCATTCTTGGAAGCTGCGTAGGGTTAGGATCTTAAACATGAGGGCAGCGGCAGTGACAAATTCTCCCAAGCACTTACAGATGCAGGATGTGCCTTCCAACAAGCTTCCTGGCAGATTCCACATTGGGATTATGTTGTCGGCACTTTTTCCTTCCCCTTTCCTGGTTGCACCTGTAGGAGACCTTGAGCTATAAAATCATATTTCATCATCTGCATAGAGCCAGACAATTGATGTAACATTAATGTCGCAGAGGTTGTTAATAAATAATGAATCGCAGAACGAGCCAAGGGCTGACCTTTCGAAGAACACCATCTGTCACCTGAAGTTTTGCTTGATCTTTAGCTCTAACACCAAGTTCCAGGGGCGGTGATATTATTTCTCTTTTGTTCCCCTCCAGGATGCTGTCCCTTTTGGCCTTGTCTGTGCCTTGCAACTCATGACTACTGTTGTGTGGCCTTTTGTGCATGAGGCTCATCCACCAATTTGTTGCGGGAATGTAGAACAAGAATGGCTCCAATATGGCAGGGAGGGGTGCTAATGGAAGAGACAAGGTTCTAGCTCTCATCATTCCAGTGGAGGCATGCTGTGTATTTTGAACCATTCCCAGCCTGTTTTAGCATCCCAAAGACAATAACTGTCTCCCTTCTTTCGGCAGCTGGAGAGGCACTCAAGGCTGGGTTATCCATTCCTGGAGAGGAGGAGGAGGAGGAGGAGGAGGAGAAAGCACTGTGACATGCTGAAGCAGCCATTCTGCCAGCAACTGCTGTTGTTTACTAGTACCTGTAAAGGGAATGTAGCCACAGCCAGAGAAACAAGGAACTGCTGTCCCAAAGACAAGGCAGATGGGCGCTTGGCTCTTCCTTGCCCTCTCCAGGAAAGGAGAAGAACAAACCCCTCCTGTATCTTTCCATCCCACTTCTGCCTGTTTTAGCAGCGGATGTGGTAAGAAGTCTGCTCCTAGACTTGGGATTCTGAAACATACCAAAGGGAAATCAGGCTCTTGAGAGTCAACCTCAGGTGAACCTTGATGCAACACGCCAGTTTTAGCAGCATGGAGTAACCCAAGACTGGGCTCACACACCCTCCCATTCTGTGCCACATCAGAGTGTCACAAGGGGAAGTAAGAGGCTTCCCAAATCTACTTTTCTGGGATTGTGAAGTCCAAAAATAAGAGTTGGATCCTGTGGCAGTAGGTGCAAAAAGAAATGGGCAGCAGAGCCTACTGTGTAGGAGCCGAGCAAAATTTTTGATGCTTGCAGTATGTAAAATCCTCCCACTTGCAGTTACATCAATATGTTGAAGGCCATTCCAAGTGTCATCCTCTCTTGTGAATTCTGGTGGTGGTGATGGAGTGTATCTTTCATCCCAAAGCTAATGGGGGGGGGAGCAGTTAAAAAACTTTACTTCTTTAGAAGAATTTTTTTTTCTTAAATGGTATAGCGGCAAACATTTTTTATTTTCTCCTCTGGAGGAAATGAATTATATTGATTTAAAACAAAGTGCCATTTTTAGTGATGAAATTAGTCCCTGACATTTGACCAGCTTAGCTGTTGATTAGCTGAGCTTTTATCCTCACCAAGACCTTCTCCCTACAATAAAAGCAAACTATGTTTAGATAGATGTAAGAAAACAGAAGGATGTTGAATATTATGCAGATGTTTCTGCTTAATTCAAAACTGACCAATGAAATTGATTGTTCTGAGAGCCAATGAGGTGTTGTTATGACACGGCAGGGAAGCAATGTTAGCTCTAGTATTAGAGCTAATACTAGAACTTTTATTCAGGTGTGTGAGTGTCCTCAAGTTGGCCACTGGTTTTTTGTTGGTTATTGATTTGTTGGGTGACCCATACTAGCTAGCTAGCTAGATCCTAGTGATCCCAATGCATTTTGGTTGTACATGTGATATTGTAATGTATTCTGTATGGTCTGGTATGGAAGGAGGTCCATCATGGGGGTGACACTCTGACCTCCCACATTGGGTGGCACAAACCCTAGTGATGCCACTGGAAGGGAATTGCATTGATATACCAGTGTGAATTTAAAAGAGAATCAAGGGGGAGAGGTGAGAGTTTCACATTATCCAACAAGTTCAAAGGATTAAGTGTGTGTCTCTAAATTGTTCCTGTTTTGCTTCTTGCGTCCCTGGATAGAGTGGTTCTAACAGTAGATAAATAGGGACCACTTCGGTGGGAAGGTAACAGCGTTCCATGCGCCTTGGCGTATAGTCATGCCGGCCACATGGCCACGGAAGCTTGTCCTCGGACAAACGCCAGCTCTACAGGCTTAGAAACGGAGATGAGCACCGCTCCCTACAGTCGGTCACGACTCGACCATTCGGTTGTGGGGAACACTTTACCGTTTTAACAGTTGGAAACATTTCCATGTCTGAAAAGTAAATTAAAATGCTGGCAGCAGTTTCTTTTTATGATGGTTAACTTGCAATTTTGGAAATGGGTGCAAGGATTTGCATTTATTTAAAAAATATGAATACACCACCTTTCCCCAGTATTGGATGCTCATAGCAGCTCACAACGCTAAAATAAAATAAAAATTACAATAGAATACAATATTTAAGCAACCCTGAAAGCATCCTAAAAAAAATTAGCATCAAACAGAAAACACAAAATTCAGCAGCATAAATGACAATAACTTAATGACCAGTCATTCCCACAACATAATTCATGTAGGATTTGCATTCTGTAATGTAGATTGCATTGCTGGCTTTTCAGCGCAATCCTATACATGCCTACTCAGAAGTAAGTTGCATTCTGCTCAGTGGGACTTAGGGTGCAATCCTGGCCTGTGCTGTAGCCAGTGCAGATGGGGAGCAGGCTGGAGCCTCCACAGGGCAAGGGTACGTTCATCCCCATACCCCACCCCTATGGGGTGGCTGTAAAGCAGATGCAAGTCTGAGTACACTGCGCAGCCCGGGGATAGGGGTCTAACAGCCACATCCAGGATCCATACCCCTCCCCGGGCTGCTGCACTCGCCAGAATGCAGAACCCTGTTCTGCCCTCAATCCTGCCTTCTCCCCCCACCCAGAATAGCCCTTGCACCAGCCAAACTTGGTTGAAGCCTTACCAGGGGGTTGGTTCAGCACTGCAGTGTTGACGCAAGTGCCTGCATCAGCACTGCGCCAAAAGCAGTGGTGTGGACATGCTTTATGGCACATCTGCAACTGTGCTTGGTCAACGCAAGTGGCTTCCAGGTAAGTGCATATAGGGTTGCAGCCTTAGACTACACAGTGGGATTTTCTTCTGTGCAAACACGCACAGGATTCCACTGGAAGAAGTACGCTTTTCTCCCTAGGGCCTTGTAAGGGATAGCAAAAACCGGAAGTGCATGAAACTCAGAAGTTGATGAACTTAGCCCTTCCTCTCAACTGAAACTATCCTTTTTCTGAAATTGTCCGCAATTTTAAGGTGGGAATGTGTTCACAGAACAATACCCAGCTCTTGAGCAAACTGCCAGCTTGGGAAATGTTACCTGCTGCCTGTATTTGTCGAGGGCAAGAGAGGTTGGTCTGTGCCATTCCAGTTTAAGCCCAGGCACCTGAAAGTCACCGAGGGCAGATCCTTGCATTCTCTGCCTTTGCTGGCATGCAAGGTGAGCAGACAGGAGTAGGGAAGAGCCTCTGGCTTTGGTCTGGAAAAGATGCTGCCTTCCTTAGGCTTTTTTAAACAATCACAGTGCATCCCTGTTGCCGATTGCGAGGGAGAACTCACACAGACCAATATGATCAATA
>JAJKFI010034666.1:0-10189 GCA_029204185.1 Lerista edwardsae | reverse complement strand
GGGGGAGTGGGGGATATGGGATTCATTATACACTGTACTGGTTCCTACTGATTGCAATCATGCGGATGGTTGCCAATGGGGGTCTGAGAGATCTTACATGTCTGGGACCTATTTTTGCATCCCATAGTCCCTCTCAAGCAGAGGAGATGAACTAAGGCGGTGGTTCCCAAACTGTGGGTCGGGACCCACCAGTGGGTCACAAGCCCATTTCAGGTGGGTCGCAAAGCACCTAGGGCAGCCATCTTGAACATATGGGAAGATGGGATGCTGGGAAGGGGGAGGGCTGGGTGGTGGCTTTGCTTGTGTCAAGGTTGCAAACAGGCTTTTTTTTCTTTCTTTCCAATTCACTTTGCTCTTTAAAAATGGCTGAGAAATCACCCAACTGATTGCTGCCTTCTCAGGAAAGCAGCAGGCTCTGACGTCACAATGACGGCACTTCCGGCCATGACATCACTTCTGGTGGGTCCCGGACAGATTGTCATTCTAAAAAGTGGGTCCCAGTGCTAAAGCATTTGAGAACCACTGAACTAAGGAGTATGTTCCTGTTGAATCTTAGTTACTTAGTTCAGATTTTGCACAGGCATCTGAAATGTCACAGGCTCATTAGGTTGCATACGGGCAGGCAGGGCTCCCTGGCAGGGCTCCGAATCCAGGCCTGCAGCATGTGCCCCTTAGTCCAAGGAAAGGAGAGAGTCTGGAGGCTGTGTTGTCCTTAAGGGGACAATGCTCAATGATGTGCCATGTCTGAATCCAATGCAGGCACTAAATAATAATAATAATAATAATAATAATAATAATAATAATAATAATAATACATGTATTTATATACCGCCTTTCTTAAGATCACTAGATTTCTCTAATGACTGTAACCCAAGGCGGTTTACATAGGCAGACTTTTATTCATAAACCCGAAGGTTTTTACAATTTACAGAAATGTTCTATCTTTCAAGAACAACACTCATACAGATCTTTCTTTCTGGATTTAGCCTTCTTTCTTAGCCACCTGTCTGTCTTCTGCTGGCTGATGAGGCTTCCCTGCTCCCACCAGAGACACAGCTGACTTCAGCACACTCCTCCTCCCACGAGGCAGCTGGAACTCAGCTTTAATCAGCCGCAGTTTGCAAGGTCTGCCGCTCACAGAGACTTCCGGCAGTCCCAAGCTCACGACCTTCAGATCTTCAGCTGTTATTTTCGGGCAAACGGAGGCATTAACCCTCTCGGCTAAATCTTCTGCCCAACTACTACTTCAGTGGCCAGCACTGCTACCTCCAACCTCAGATTGACAATGGGACTTTACTGTACCAGTCCTACCAGCACAAGTACCCTCTCCCCAGGAACCAGGATTGAGAGCTTCGAAACCAGTCAACACCAGATTCTGCCAGGCTCCATCCATAATCTCCTAGATTCTCTCCCTTTTGGCAGCGTCTGCTCTGCAGAAACCCTCTGGCTGCAACTGCGACTGCTAACAGCTGTGGACTGAAAGCGAGGCTCTGCAGTGACCGGTGAGCACTAGCGATGGAGCCCAAGTAGGTAATTACCTGGCTCTGTAGATGGAATTCTTCAGCTTGTAGTGCTGCATTACGAAGCACGCATCGCTTGCCCCAGACATTCTTCTCCAGCTCAGATCACAATCCATGAAGTGCTCAAGGCCCTAGGGGACCTGGTAACCATCGTTTCCTATGACTCCTTTCTCTGGACACCGGGAGCCTGGGGACCTACGTATCCCAGGGCGCTTTTACCCAACACCAGTCCATATGGCAATAGAAGCCTAAGAGCACAATCCTAACCTGGAGTTAGGCTGGCACTGTTAGGCCAGCAAAGTTTGGCCAGCACACCGTAAAGCATGTTTGGACCACAGAGTCAGAGAGGCCAGCACACAAACATGCGCCATCCTCCCTGACTCTGAGAGTGGTCCAAATGCGCTTTGCAGTGCCCCTTATGGCAGCTAAACTTTGCAGGCCTAACTGTACTGGCCTAACTCCAGGTTAGGATTGCACTCTAAATTGTCTCAGTTCTCACCATTCTCAAAATGCGGAGCAACAACAGAGCTTAGTTTCCCACCTCTTCGAAAGGAAGTGGCCTTCGTGTGTTTGCCTTTTTTTCCTGGACTGTTTTGCCCTGACTCTTCTAGTTAGATTTTGCAATCCAAGTTGCTGGCAAGCCCATTCCTCACCCAGCATGAATCTACTGTACCTCTATGTTTTGTTTTTAAGGTAAAAGATTATGATGATTATCAACAGTATTTATATATCATTCTTCAGCACAAAACAATGATGATGCAAATGCATTGTGTGGCCAAAGATCACTTCCTCCCCCACACATGCAATAGACCTCACAGGACTCTCCTCCCCCCCACACACACACCACCAGGCCCATCCATATGGAGTCCCTAATGCCCCCCCCCTCTTTGTCTCACAGGCTAACTGCCTTCACATCCCATCAGCATACTTGGCTGCCCGTCAATATCATTCTTTCTACCTGAAGGAGTCGGGAAGGTCAAAACTGGGGAGATGGGGATTCACGCCTCATAGGGCCAAGCTTCATTTCACCAGTTCTCAGCAGTCGTCATTCCCCCTCCTCTTGCTCTCCCATCAACCTCAACGTTGAGCCTTTGCATTTTGTTTTATTTCTCAATCTGACACCCAGCACAACAGTTTGGCGCTCCCAGTTCCCTGTTATGCCTTCCCGCTGACACGGCCCTCCGGAGGTAGCAAGGGAGGACAGCAGCAAATACAGGAACCAACAGGGAGGGGATTGTGAGGGGCAGGGTTTCAGAGGCCCATTTGGGAGCCAGGAAACAGATCCGTTTTTGTAGATGAAGGATTTCTGGAAGAAAAGCCCATCGTGGGCTACAGGCAATGATGGATTGTGCAACCTCCTTACATTGGTGGTGGGCTACTTCAGAGTACCGGGTGCAAGGGAGTGGGAACAGGATGCAAGCATCTGGTTGTCTCATGCCTCCCTGGGGCACCTGGTGGGCCGCTGTGAGATACAGGAAGCTGGACTAGATGGGCCTTTGGCCTGATCCAGCAGGGCTCTTCTTATGTTCTTATTACAAACCAGAGCTAGGTTAAGCTCTCAGTCACAGGTGAGGAGGGTTCAGAGGCAAAGTAAGACAGGACACAGCCACCATCCCCCCCCCCAAATGACTTTCAGAGCACAGTCCTAACCTGGAGTTAGGCCGGCACAGTTAGGCCAGCAAAGTTTGGCTAGCACAAGGGACCTAAATTTGTGTTTGGACCTAAATTTGTAACTACTGTAGGATTACAGCCTAACAGCACAAGCCCAGGCATGTCTACTCAGCAGCAAGTCTCACTGTATTCAAAGTGTGCATAGGATTGCAGCCCGAGCGATACTGAAAACAATGGCTTACTTGTACAGTCAATAACACCATTTTCAAACACAACTAGACATGACCTAAAAATTAGCCCTTGCTAAGTGAACAGAGAGATGCCTTTTAAAAGGGATGGTTCTGTTGTATTTAACAGAAGGAGAGCAACAGTCCCAATTCATACCAGCAGAGCGACTTTCCAGTGGTGGATAGGCTAGGTAGATATTGCGAACAGGGAACCCTCGATTCCCTTTTCAACATAAGCCACCGTGTGTATTTCTGCCTCAGTGTACAAACATCAGATCACAATAAAAAAACACAACATGATGGTAGGAAAGAAGAAACAGGATTGTGCATGTCACATAGCACCATCTGGAAATGCAATGCTCTCTCCGGACAAGGGATAATGTGCCTTGGTGTGTCAGAGGATGCAAGCTGCCATTAAAGGTTTTAAAGGTCAAAAATAGTGCTGGGTAGACTCGCTTGCTGAAGATGTAGGATATCTGATTCTTTTTTTTTTTAATGCATCGAGGATTGGCAGCCTCAACAGGACCATGGAGAGCTCCGAGCAAGAAACCTTGCTCCAAAGGGATTCTGGGCAAACTGGGAGCCTTCAACATCTGAGGGCTGGATGCCTCAGGCTTCTGGAGAGAGGAGAGCCTGCAAGGGAACCTCAGGCTTTGATTGCAGGCTGCTGCTTGGGTGAGAGATTGAGGTGCTCCTGGAGGTGCACCAGGAAGGCTGAAGGTCCAGGCCTCCGCAGACTCACAGCCCAGCCATCCACCTGGACAGCTTGCTTGCGTGCTGGCCAGACAACGGAAGTCATGGAAATGCTGTAAGGCACTCTGAGGCTGCCAGGAAAGGGAAGGGGCCAGCAGCGAGGTGTTGGGCCTCTATGACGCATCAGTTGGTGCTGGGCCTCTATGCTTCTCAGATGACCTATGGCAATGGGAGCGCAATCCTAACCTGGCGTTAGGCCAGCACAGTTTGGCCGGCACAAAGGACACCTTGAAGCGTGTTTGGACCACGCTCGGAGTCAGGGAGGATGGTGCACGTCTGTCTGCTGGCCTCCCTGACTCAGAGAGTGGTCCAAACATACTTTATGGTGTCCCTTGTGCTGGCCAAACTGTGCTAGGATTGTGCGCTATGCCTTCTTGGCTGCATGGAATGGTAAGTTCCCCACTTAGTGCTGAAGAGGCATTTCTGGTGGGAAGGCAGGGAGTGGGTTCTGGCCAAGGGGGTGGCCCACGTGGTGGCCCGGGCCCGGAAGGGTAGTGGGGACGGTAGCAGGGGCTGCTGCTGGATCCTATCCCCCTGTGCCTTAAAACCCCATATGGGGTGTTCCAGCTATTTAATTGATGCAGAGCCTAGTAGTCCATGGGGCTGTGGGGGTGCTACATCGGTTCAGAGAATCAATGTTACTCCACTGGTTGCCTTTCCTGCCCTGCAGGAAATAGCAGTGGCCATTTCACCTGTACCGCAGGGCAGGCAAGCAGCATAGAATTGGGTTGCCCATGTTGCCTCTAAGCATTTAACCCAAACGCTGAAACAGGCCCAAGGAACTCCCCACCCCTGCACACACACACACCCCAACCTGAAGATTGGCTGGCACAAATCACTAGTCGGAACCAACACTTCAAATTGTGCCTGAAAGGCAATCATTGCAGACAGTCAAGCTCCTAGCATTGCAATAAAAATATCACCTAACTCATTTTGTCTCTCTTAATCTCGGGGACCAACACGGCAAGCAGCTGTCTATATCCCATTACTATGAAAGATACCGGAACTTGCCATCTGAACATGGAAAGTTTGCCACGGGAAGATGAAGGAAGGCAAAATTAACTGTGACGTCTAGCTCTTGGGAGAGGGAGCAAAACAGAATATAATTCCCCAGTGGATTGTATATATGTGCTTTGCCAGTCACATTAACCTTCTGCTCGGGTGTAATATGGAACTTTGCCCTCTGTCACACCATGCAACACGCACCTTTGTTGCTGTTGTTGTTTTTATGGAGAATTCTGCTCAACTGGAAAGCGGGCTGATTCCACCCCCCCCCCAAGAAAACTGAATACAAAGAGGGAATGTAATGAACTTGCTTGACTGACAACCCCAATTGCAAATGTTTTCCAGGGAGATGGGGAGCCTGAGAATCAGAGATGTTATTTGCAAAGAGGGGAGAACACCTTTCCTCTGAGATTTGAGTAGACCCATTTGATCAGCAAAACCCAGAATGCAATCCAAAATTAGGCCAACAAAGTTTGGCCAGCACAAGGGACACTGCAAAGCACATTTGGACCACTCTCGGAGTCAGGGAGGGTGGCGCACGTCTGTGTCCTGGCCTCTCTGAGTCCGAGAGTGGTCCAAACATACTTGACGGTGTCCCTTGTGCTGGCCAAACTTTGCTTTATTTACCTCATATTTACTTCAGAAATTTACCTCAGAATTTTACCTCAGAATGCGAGATACAAGGGAGTGGCGTTTGGACCACTCTTGGAGTCGGGGAGGGTGGTGCATGTCTGTGTGCTGGCCTCTCTGAGTCCGAGAGTGGTCCAAACATACTTGACAGTGTTCCTTGTGCTGGCCAGACTTTGCTTTATTTACCTCATATTTACCTCAGAAATTTACCTCAGAATTTTACCTCAGAATGCCAGATACAAGGGAGTGGCGTTTGGACCACTCTTGGAGCCGGGGAGAATGGCGCACGTCTGTGTGCTGGCCTTTCTGACTCGGAGAGTGGTCGAAATGTACTTGACGGTGTCCCTTGTGCCGGGCCGAACTTTGCTGACCTAACCGTGCCGGCTTCACTCCAGGTGAGGATTGCACCCTAAGTGACTCGCCTAAGGCCACTTGTAGCTTTACGGCTGAGGCACTTTTGAGACCTGAATCTGAGTTCACAGCTCACATACTTGGCTGCCACCGTTTGCCGCGGTGGCTTTGGAGCCAGCTTGGCCTGTTGAATGTCTGCCTGTCAGGCCTCCATCAAAGGGGCCAGGATTCTGCCACAAGAAAACAGCGCCATTCTCCAGGGACCAAAGGTGTGAGAGAGTAGACATGGAGTAGCAGTTACCCTGCTGGAGTGGGCAGATTCAAACCTCTCTCGCTTTCTCTCTCACCTCCCTCACAGGGTTGTTCTGAGGATAAACAGCAGGGGTGGGGCAGGGAGAAGAGAACCATACGCTCCACCATGTGCTTCCTGGAGGAAGAGGAGGATAGGAATATCCCACCTTTTCTTTTCTGCCTTCTGTGGTGCAGCAGAGAGGAGGCCATTCCTCCTCCCCCACACCAGTTAAACCTTCTTCCCCTCCTCTTCTCTGGTGCTCAGTTCACTGGCTCCAGCTAATTAGAATGATTAATGGTGCCTGGGAATTATGCAAATTGGAGTGAGGTGGATTTGAGAGGCAGCGAGGAGAGGGTGAGGTGGCAGGGCTGAAGAGTCAGGAGTGTGAGGTTCCATTTTGAGTAGAGGGGAGAGAAAAAAGAGGACCGGACCTTTCAGAGACTGGGATCGGGGGACCTCCCTGCGGCTCCTCAGATACTGACCGGGGGATTCCTGGTCTGTGACGGCCGCCAGGCTCCCCTGAAGCAAAGCTTGCCCGCTGCTCCCGATGGGCTCCCAAAAGGCAAAGGCACAGGGGCATCACTAATGAAAGTGTCGCCTGGTAAAATGGGCAAAAGGATGCCCCTAAAGTGACGTCACAACAGGAAGCGACATCACAGTTGCATGTTCGCTTTCTGGTTTCTTGGCCATAACTTTTGACAGAGTAAAGGTATTACACTCGGGGTTGTTTCCTAGCATTCTGCATTAATTGCCCATTCCAACGATACATAACATGACGGTATTATTCATATTACTAAATTTTTTCACCATTTTGGCCACAAAGCATGATTGGACCACTCTCGGAGTCAGGGAGGGTGGCGCATGTCTGTGTGTGCCAGCCTCTCTGACTCCGAGAGTGGTCCAAATCTACTTTACGGTGTCCCTTGTGCTGGCCAAACATTGCTGGCCTAACTCCGGGTTAGGATTGTACTCTCAATCTGCAGATAAAAAGTACCCTCAGTATTTTGAAATATTGATACATAGGAACTCACTCTCTCTCTCTCTCTCTCTCTCTCTCTCACTCACACACACACACACACACACACACACACACACAATTGCTTAAGCCTAACTAATCCCTCCTTTAAACCCATCCCTCCACCTTAAAACCTCCATAATCCTACAAAGAAACTTAAAGGAACTCAAATCTCCTGGCAGGGCCTCAGGAGCTGGGCCTCCGTCTCATCTCCTTCCACAGAAAATCCCGCTCCGAGCCTCCCCGATCCACCCATCGCTCGGGAGTCCAGGGCCTCGACCTCAAATTAGGAGCATGCTTCCAAAAGGGAAACAAAGCCACTTTGGTTGCTTTCCAGCAGTTTTGGCCCAGGACACCCTGCGAGGGGGGTTTCCTTCCCCAAATCTTGCCTCCAGCCAGTTTGGCAAAGGGGTGCTGGTGGGTTGCTCAGCTCGGGGGAAGGGCCACTCCGGCTGCTTTCCAAGCTGGGAATTAGAGCGCAATCCTAACCTAGAGTTAGGCCGGCACAAGGGGCACTGTCAAGTATGTTTGGACCACTCTCAGAGTCAGAGAGGTCAGCACACAGACACGCACCATCCTCCCTGACTCCGAGAGTGGTCCAAACGCCCTTGTATCTGGCATTCTGAGGTAAATTTCTGAGGTAAAATTCTGAGGTAAATATGAGGTAAATAAAGCAAAGTTTGGCCGGCACAAGGGACACCGTCAAGTATGTTTGGACCACTCTCGGACTCAGAGAGGTCAGCACACAGATACGCACCATCCTCCCTGACTCCGAGAGTGGTCCAAACAGGCTTTACAGTGTCCCTTCTGCCCGCCAAACTTTGCTAGCCGAACTGTGCTGGCCTAACTCCAGGTTAGGATTGTGCACTTAGAGTGCAATCCTAAACTGGAGTTAGGCCGGCCTCAACTAAGCCAGCAAAGTTTGGCCAGCACAACTACCACCATACAGCGTGCTTGGATCAGCGTGCTTGGATCATTTGATCAGCAAAACCCAGAATGCAATCCTAACCTGGAGTGAGGCCGGCACAGTTAGGCCAGCAAAATTAGGCCAACAAAGTTTGGCCGGCACAAGGGACACTGCAAAGCACATTTGAACCACTCTTGGAGCCAGGGAGGATGGCTCACGCCTGTTTGCTGGCCTCTCTGACTCCGAGAGTGGTCCAAACATACTTGACGGTGTCCCTTGTGCTGGCCAAACCTTGCTGGTTTAGCTGAAACCGGCCTAAACTCACTTAGATTGTGCCCTTCGTCACGCCCCAGCTTGCTTTGGACCCAGGAGGGAAGCGCATCGGATACTGGGATTACATCAAATATTGCACCCAATACTGGGATGCAATATTGCGATATTGCATTAGGGAATTGCTTCAGCCCATTTTTTTTTTCTGGAATGCTTGGCTTTCCTTCCCTCCCTCCCTCCCTCCCTCGACCTCCCTTCCCCATCTCTTCTGTCTCAGTAACCCCAAACGTCTCCCTCCCTCGTCCCCTCCGGTCCTGCCACCGCCATCAATCTCTGTCAATAAATCACTGCCATTCCCCAATTACTCCATTAACTCCTGACCCCTTGGAAGCACCATCCATCACTCTTCACCTGGGCAGCCTTTGCCCCTTGCCCTGCTCCCCCTCCCCAAGCACCAGGCCTGATTTGGCTTGGCAGGCGGGTCAAGGAGACTGGTGGGGCCACCAGCTGAGTCATGTGACCAGGAATTAAAGGAGCCTGGAGGAAGAGGCCAAGAGGCAAGCAGCTGGCTCTCGTGATCCGCTAGTGGGCACCAGCTGTCCAGAACTGGCCCAGGCAGCAGACATATTTAGCATTTCCTCCAGACAAACACCCTGTCATCCTGGAGACACACTGCCCAGGGCTAACATAATATGCATGCCTGTGGCATAGAGATGCCACCTTCTTAGTTTTCATCACTAGCCCCATTTCTGAGCCTTTTAGTCTTGTTTTGGCTCTAGCCTATTCAATTCCTTTAGGGGCAGACCCAGGGCCGGCCCCATCTGTGAGGCCAACTGAGACAGTTGCCTAAGGAGGAGGACAGTTGAGGGCAGATCATAAGTCAAACTTCAGCTACAATAGATCAGAATGTACAATAGATCATAAATCCACAATAACAGAACAATCGTTGACCCCTTACAGTTCAGCAGAAGGCAACCATGTCAGTAATGTCCGGTACCCCTTTTCTTTTCCTCCCCAAAATGTCCCTGTCCCTTCCCTCCTCACTGACCCCTTCCCCCATTGGTCCCTCCCCAGGCCTGGGGCTTGCCGTGGCTGCCAGCCTGACACGCCCCCGTGTCCTCATCACCATCATCATCCTCGCGGAGGGAAGGCAAGTGAGGGAGAGTCTGCGAAGACCGAGAGCGGCTTGGACGTTAATAAGAGAGTAGCTCTTTGGAGGCTTATTGATTGTGAAAAGGCCACTGGGGTGGGTGCGGCGAGTGAAAGTGATGCGCCTGTCAGTCCGGCTCAGCCTCATGTGGCCGCTGAGGCAGCAGTTAAAGCCAAGGAGGAACGGAACGGAAGGTTTGTCCATGTGGTTGGAAGGAGCCATCCATTTTGGAATCTTGCGCGCTGCATGTTCACTGTGTGGGGCCATGCAGGAGGCTGGAGCAAAATCTGATGTACGAGCAAGGAAAGGCGAAAAATGCGACACGGCCCTCTCGAGGCAGGGCCGCAAACAGAAGAAGCCGCAGACGAGGGTCTGTACTCCCAGCATGCTTTGCAGCAGCCAGGATCACGCCCCCCCCCGGTCTGGTGCTTGACAAGCTAGCCTCGTTTTGGAGCCGC